>JANTNT010006905.1:0-13646 GCA_024752375.1 Entacmaea quadricolor | reverse complement strand
ATCGAAATAATAACAGTTTCAAAGACGGTATTTGATCATGTTTTACCTGGAAACTTGCAAAAGGAACAAGAAGGGGTCGTTTTACAGTTCTTAATTGAATAAAACATTTAGTTTTTGAAACAAAAACTAATCATACTTGAGATGTAGTGGTGTAAATTCACACACTTTGACATGACCTCGGGCTTGTTTTAAAGAGAACTAAAAAATTTGCAAACAATGCTTTAATTATGATCGAAGTATAATTAAACAGTGGTTCTGATCAAAAAGAGCCTTTATTAAAGACAGTCCAAGGAATTTAATTAAACAAGACAATTTCAGCCAGTGAATATGATCAAGCTGTAAGGAACGAAAAATGAGTGACAAAAAAGGAATGTAATTTTACCTTTGTTTTGATGTAGAAAACAATAACTAACTGGATATCTTCTTTTGCTTTTCATAAACTATTGATTTTCCTCAGAATTTCATATATCAGAAAGGAAATATAGTCAAATTGGTGTTTTGTTTTTTTTGTTTGTTTTGTTTTTTTTGTTTTGTTTTTGCACAAACATTCACTAGCAATACAAGTTAGATTCAAGTGGACCGCCACACCAAAAAACTGAATGTGCTCTGAGTGGCTAAAATTCAATGAGCTTTCAAATGGAGATCACCTGGTTTCTAAGGAGGAGTAAGAAGGGGGTGAGGACAGTAAGGAATCTAAGGGGGATCAACTTTTTTAGTAGAAAAAGGGGGCATCAATTTCCATCTGGAAGTGGGAAAGTTGATTAAAGACCAAAATATGCCATGGAGGGGAGAGTCACAATTGTTAAACTCTTAACTATTTGGAGTTGGAGCCCAAATGTCTTACTAAAGACTCGGAGGGATTTCTTGGCCTGGCCCACTCTTCTCAAAAAGGAAATGCTCCCTTACAACCAAATAAATATATCAATAGTATTGTATTTGAATACCTTCACAATTGAAGGATCCTGGAGTGTTTTCACAGTATTCCCCTTCCTTGCATTTGTCAGTTTCCTTGCATTCATCAATATCTGCCACAGGAAAAAATGGCATTATGACAAAAAACCCAATACTATACTGCTGACATTACCCATTGTACAAAATGAAATGAAGTATTATTATCGTGAAGCTGACATGTTGATGAGCAACGTATGGCAGGCACTGCTAGCCTCTCTGCTGAGGTCCAACAACTATCAACATGGAAACAAGTCCAGTTGTCTAGTCTTTATGTAAAAGTTTTCATCTAGTTAATCATTTTGTATTAACGTGGCATAGTAGATTATAAATACATAACGATTTACTAGATGAAAACTTTTACATACAGACTCCAACATCACACATCCTTATGCTGAAGGTTTACAGCTGTATCACTATATAAATTAGATTTTATTTTCGATCTTTCTAGTTCACCTTTACACCCCTCTTCTTCTGTCCTCTCCCAGCCTGTTTTACATTCAGTGCAGTTTTTGGCTGTAGAGCCATTACATCCTTTAGCACAAGATTCATGGCATATTGTACATTTCATCTTGTCATTCTCATCCTTTTCTTCAAAGTAGTCATCAGTGCACTCGTCACATTCATCACCCTCATAGCCATCATTACAGCTACATTTCCCAGTGCCGCCTCTTGTACCAGCACCCTAATCAATGAACCAAATCATAAACTGAGCCAAAAAGTAATTAAATAAACAGGGATGACAGATACACAAAAATTTGACTTATTTTATTATGATTGCAACCTAGAGTCCAGAAAATTTTTATTGTCTGCTACCCAAAATTCTTGAAACTGTGATTCAAATCCAGTGAATGTTTTCAAAGATGACTCCAAGATTTCTGAAGGAGTCAAATTGACTCCACTGGGTAAGGGAAATATCTGATCACTGATATACCATGTGAAGCTGTGAGAAATACATAGCCTAAGCTGTAACGTATCACACTCGTAATGCACAAATTCTACGTTAATCAATTAAAATGTGTGAGACAATAGGCCATTTCTGAGATGTGGTCCAATTCCTGTGAACAATAGTTCCAAGTCGAGGCTTCATGCAAAGATTTCACGTATTTGCTGATTTTCAGACGAAGTCTCAACTTTAAAACACTGTTTGATCCAATTCCTGCCAACAATAGTGCTATAAAGTCAAGGCTTTGTGTGAAAATACAGCAAATATAAGAAAACTTCACACGAAGCCTCAACTTGAAACTATTGTTCGCAGAAATTCAAGCATATCTTGGAAATGGCCTATTAACATGGTCATCAAAGCTACCTAAAAGCTTAACTATTTGCAGGTATTAAAAGGTAGCACCTTCTCCTCAGTTGTTTCAAGACCCTGAGTGTTGGACTGGCCTGCCAGGATTTGATTGAGTCCCTGACTTCTTGTTCAACAGACCTATACTCAACAACAAAGTGAGCCAACTGAGCAATGGAATAGAAAAACCCGCCACCCAGATAGCTCAGTTGGAAAAGCGCCGGTCTGTTGTGTGGGAGGTCGGGGTTCGAATCCCAGCTGGACCAATACTCAGGGTCTTAAAAAATAACTCAGGAGAAAGTGCTGCCTTTGTAACAATATCTGCAAATGGTTAGACTTTCAAGTCTTCTCAGATAAGGACTTTAAACCATACACCCTGTCTCCCATCCCTTCCTTAACCTGTATCATGGGGGAACATTAAAGAACCTGTTGAATTGTTCATAGAAGAGTAGGGGATTGTCTCCCAGTTCAACATTCTATTCCAATTGGAGGCATAACATACTAATTACTAATTATCTTCTCATGATTGTAAGCTGCATGGCTGCCAATGGCGCCTTATAATGCAGCCAGTAAAGTCCTCCACTGATGACACTGAACTGTGAAGCGCATTGAGACATTGTGAAATGCGCTATATAAGCACCCACTATTATTATTATTACTATTAAAAATAAATGACAAAGTTGGTTGTACTTGTTAGGTTGAAGTCTTAATTTGTACCTCACAATCTCCATGACCATTGCATGGATTGTCTTTACCAGTTGGACATTCTGGAAAAGAATGAAGCAAATATTAAATAAAATAAGAATGAGGAATATTTAAAATTACCAGTTAATTTGTTTTTACCTTTACAATCTGGACCAAATGTTCCATTCTCACAACATACTATAGGAAAGAAGAAAAGAAAAGAAATCCATAAAGCATTGCAGATAAAGATATCATCAAATATTCTTATCATATAGTTGCCTATTAAGTTACCTTTTATATTATTTATGCAGAACCAACTTTTTAAATCTTTTTCTTTTGTTTGGCTAAAAAAGGCAAGTGTTCAGATTACAATTCAGTAATTTGTGAGCTAAGTGAACTGGAAAACAATTAATGCACTGTATCTATACATAACTACACTATAACCAAGGGTAATTCCACCCCATCTATATATGTAATATCCACAAGGGTCAAGGGAAATCTCTGGATGGTCAACTAACAATTAGGTTGCTATAATTTTATTTATGCACCATCACAACGGCAGCCATGTTGGATGGCAGAATCCTTCCTTTGAGGAATTGAACTTTTTACACAAGAAAGAAATTAATTCCTCAATGCAAGGCGATGTTTCATTCTGACATGCATTCAATAATTATGGATTTAACAAGAAAATAGTTACATAGTTACTTAAGATAGATATAATTTTTCTTGATTCAGACATGATTGGTGCATTGCAATTGTGAATTAAGTAAAATAATGCAACTTAATTGATAATGTGGATGTCTTACTAAAACTATGAATTATTAGCAACTTACTGCTTAAACCACCATTCTTCTAATGTTTCTTCATGCTCTTCCACCAATGAATGACACTACGAAGAAAGGTTAGCAAACCAAACCAATTTTAATTGAAAAAACAGAATATAAAATTGACATGTATAATATTAAAACCATTGCTTAATGTGGGCCTCATCAATCACTTGATTCTGTCACATGTATACAGTTTTTCTTGTATTACAAGTGATTGAGTTCCATCTAAAGCAAAGTACAAATGCAAACGTCAAAGTCTAGAGTTACACTTTATCAGAAACTGCCCTCAGTAATTTTTAGATATTCACCTCTCACCTATGTCATCTAGGTTTGCTTCAAAGATTTTTTTAGGAGCAGAGCATGGATGGCATGGGGCATGGGTGGCACGGGACATGGGTGGCACAGGGCATGGGTGGCACGGACCATGGGTGGCACGGCGCATGGGTGGTGCAGGGCATGGGTGGCACATGCATGGGTGGTGCAGGGCATGGGTGGCACGGGGCATGGGTGGTGCAGGGCATGGGTGGCACGGGGCATGGGTGGTGCGGGGCATGGGTGGTGCGGGGCATGGGTGGTGCGGGGCATGGGTGGCACGGGGCATGGGTGGTGCAAGGCATGGGTGGTGCAGTTATTAGAGTGCTCAGTTTGACCCAGGTTAAATTCTTGGTTCGGTATTATATAAGTGTAATAATAAAAGTGGTTTGTTGGTTTCAGTTCAGATGTGATCCTCAGCTCATAAAAGTTGTTTTAATACTGCACTTACAAGGGATGCTGAACTTTCACATAATCCTTCCATTATTTCAACTAATCTTGTTTCACTATAAAAAAAAGGAAAATCCAGTCATTATAAAATTCTAAGGATTTGAAAAAATATAAAATAATTATAAGACTTCTTGCTGCCATTGACTTAATTATATTTATATATGAGAAAGAATTCAAGCTAGAATAGAGCATGATACAAAAAGCATTGTCTAATAGATTGTTATTAAATAATAAAACCTGAGTGTACTAGTATTTAAAATCCAACCACAATTTTTGTAGACCTTGCTCTGGCCAATGCCCCTTTGTCCATCAGATTCAAATCACTGTCCAACCCTAAATTCATTTTCTGCTTGGAATCTTGTGTCACCCATTTTGTGTTGCAAAAACAAACACTGGCTCACCCTCTTTTTGCACTTCTAATCCCCTAGGCCACAAAAAAGTTTTTCTTAAATTTTTCTTTTCTGATTAGACAAGTCTAAATTATGGGCTGATAATGGATAACTGTATTGTTCCCAGTCTACTAAGGGGATAAACAAACAAACAAACAAACAAACACATATCCATGTGTTTGTTTATCCCCTTAGTAGACTTGGGACAATACAATTATTCCCATCATCCATTGCACAAATAATATTAGCAAAGTTATGTATTGCAATCAAAATCAACATATTTTTCTGGTTTTATAATGAATGACCTTGCTCATTAGTGGAAAACTTTGGAGTAGATGTTGTGAAACAATTTATAGCAGCAAATTTTCTAGCTCCTGATCGTGATTGACACGTAAATAATCTAAATTATTGCCATTGATTGCATTATACCAAATATGTAAATTCAATTAAAAACTTTATGGCCAAAATTCAAAAATCTTTCATTTCTTTGTTACAAGATATACCTGACTTTGATTAGTCCACAAACTATCTTCAGGTATCCTTACACAACTGTCTGTAATTTTTCTTTACTGTATAATAATTTATTACTATTGTAAAAAAAGGTGTAAATGGAAAATAAAATCCTAAAAACAGAGCAATCTGATAAAGTGCGGGAAAAAAACAAAAATAGTGCAAAATAGTGTGGAATAAAGTGGAAATTCTAATTAGCATATTTAGAGAGTTTAATTTATGTGAGAAACAGATTTTAATAATTGTAATTTGTGTTTCTCACTCTGTCAATATCCAATGCTAGGATATTAAAAATTAACTAGTGCTATATAATATAAAAATTGTTTTGAGGCTAACAATCAGTCTAACATCTATATTTCGTAAAACATGCAATTTCCTTCTTTAGTGATTAAATTTGTTATATCTATGACTCGATTGTCATTCAATCTAGATCTTGTTTTCTTCAGCCACTGATACACTTCATCTACTTCACCCACTTGTGGAATGGTGAATGGTCCAACCTCCTCCAGAGGAAAAGGTCCATAAAACATGTGCAATCTTTTTTTTTTATTAGCTGGTTGAATGCTCTTTTACTACAAATTTATCCATATTAAGCTTAAGTTCATAAAAGTAACGCAAGACAACCTTACGCTCAAAAGAACAGACATTTTCCCGCAAAAAAACTTCATCTGTATTACAAACTATATGATTGGACAAAATTTGTGAAAATTCAGCCAATTGTAAACCTTTTTAGAAAAGAAACTAGTGTCCAGAGCCTTTCAACAATATTGCAAAGAACACCTTGTTGATTTTTCCCCATACATAAACTAATGTCAAACTAACGTGTTTTAGTCTAAACCTGCTAACGGTCTATTACCAATCCTGCATTCTGATTGGCTACTCTACTAGAGGTCTAATTTGTGATAGCCTACTAGTAGCAAAAAATGGAAATTTTTGGAGAAAATAAATGATTTTTAACTCTTTTAAAATTGTTTATCTTCATTAATTATTAGACCGATTAGGAGGTTTATACTAAAACAATTAGATCTTTTGGCTTCATGGACTACAAATCAAATAGCCCATTTAGCCTACGGCCTCATGGGCTATTGACTCGTAGTTCATTCATCCTCCAGGTCCAATTGTTAATTAGAACCTCAAATTCGCTGTGAAAGCAATGAAATCTAACCTAAAACTGATAAATTTGGAAGTTAATTGTATTTCAGAAGAAATATTTCATAAATGTGGCAATTTATTCTGGGAGTTTTTTTTTGCGAATAGTGCGAAAAATGACCAATAGTGTAGAAAACAATAAAAAGTGTGGAAAACGATAAATAGTGTGATTCGGTGCAATTTTAGGCAATATAGTGTGGAATCGCACCCTCACACTCTATAGATGCTCTGTAAAAAAAAAATTCACATAACAAATGTGCCTCTAAATTGACTTTGCCCAGGTTGCTTGTAGAGTACACACCATATATCCATGAAACAAGTACTATCTATTTAGTGTGTAATATAGTTATCAGCTATTCTCTTATCTGATAACTAAGAATTCACTCAGGCATAAACTATAACAAAGAAAGACAAAGACCACTAGATACCCTTCTATTGCTATTTGCACTGTTCTGCTTCAGTGATATCCACTAGTTTGTACATAATAGTACAGTTAGACAATACATATTAAGTATTATTTCACAGATATATGGCATGCACTCTAGTGACTGGACAACGACATTCCTGGCAGGTCACCTATACATCTATTCTTGTTTTTCACATGACGTCACAGCTGCCATGTTGGTGCACAGCTAACAAAAGATTTTTCATTAGCCTCTATTGTTATGTACACCTACATGGCTGCCATGCCTTTGTTATTTTATTCCCTAAGGAATGGGTAAAAACCAAAAATACTGTGAACTTACCTTGTTGCGTAACTGCCTAATTTCCTCTCTTCCCATGCTGTATTTCCTCCACCAAAATTAGCTTTAACTGTTTTCTCCATGCCCTGGAAATACAGGCACAGTCTAAATATTCAATAATAGAACAAATAAACTGAATGACATACCAGTCAATAATTCATGCAAGGATGGGTTAAGTATGAACATAGGTGGACTATGGCATGACCTAAAAGACCATTGTGCTCATTTCTATTAAGACCTTTGACAAAAATCCTGATGGAGTCCATCAGTGATGATGTGTCCAGTCTGGAAAAACCTGTACAGGCCATGCACACTCAAAAACATTTTTTTGGTCTAAAGAAATCCTTGTAGAAACTGGTCATACAATAAAATGCTTATTGACTGAAATAGGTCAGACTGGCCAGGAAACTATTTGGCTCAGTGATTTGTACATGTACACATACTCCTCTAGGCTTGTTCCATTTTTCATGACCTTGAGCTTAATATTTTCCCTTCTGGTCCTCCCACTCAACAAGTACATAATATTTGTAGTGTATTTGATGTAGTGATATACCAGTAGTGATGTAGTGACATAGTGTCCACTTGTTATCAAGCCAAATTCAACAATACTGAACAATTTCAGACCCTTCAGATCCTCATCCTTGGTCAATAACTAGTGCCATTACAGAAACTGTTCAGTTTATCAGTGTATATAATGTTTGGATTTTGATTCAGAATCTTTAAAGAGTGTGACTTGGTGACTTGTATGGTAGAGAATGCATGCAAATATACCACAGGAAACCCATAAAAGGTGGGAAAGCTAAAATGAAGAAATTATTTATTTATTTATTTATTTATTTATTTAAAGATTTGTACATTTAAATAACAATGTACAGGTGAAAGGAATAATAGGACATAGGTCCCCTACAAGATTCGATCACAAAAAGGAGGGGTCACTGTTCTTGGTTAGCTAAAGCTCAACATGACACCGTTACCACTGGAATGGCATCTACACCAGACAAAGTAATCACTACCCCCAGTGAAGAACTAGATGACAAGCCTGTAGCCAGGGGAGGTACATGGGGTGCGTTCACACCCCCTCCCACCACAGGTCCAATAGGTCCACATTTGGGGAGCACAGTCAAGGTCCTCTATTCACTGGCAAACTATTAAACCGACTGAAATCTCTTTCCATTTGAAAAAGCGCAAACCAAATTAGTTTATTTGCTGGAGTTTTATGGGCGGGCCAACGAGAAGCCCGAGCGTTTTCAAAATTTTTGTCAGACACGTCTGCTGATGCATCAGGTTGTATTTTACTGTAGTTTTCTTGGCATTATTAAACTGGGGGAGGACTACTATGTTTGGGGGTCACAATTTCTCAAGCGCCACTTTGGGGAGGGCCACAACTTTTTAAATTGATTTTTGGGGAGGGTTATTGATTTTTTGAGCCTTATTTTTTTAAATCAAGGGAGCCCCCTTTAGTAAAGCTCTCAACTAGTTCATTTTGGATTTCAAATTTGTGCAAATTTATTTTATATGGAAATTATACTCAAAATTTTTACACTTGCTCCGCTCGCACTTAATATACTTCTCTCTACTATTCAACAGACACAGATAGAAAAAACATCATACTTATAACTTTGCTATATAATTTTGGCTAAGAGATCATGACCTTACAACAAGACTCCAATATTGTTTTGTTCAATACCTGAGATTTAGAGGCGCACGGTATCACTACAAAAACAAGATTCTGAGATCCAGGCTAATTTTGAACAAGACCCAAATCTAAAGGACCATTGGCCACTTCTTCCATAATCACTTTACCGTTTGAGGAATCTTTGTCATCTTAGCCTTAATCCTAGTTCACATTATCAAAATCTTGTCCAGGGTGTTAAAAAATGCTTGTTTCCTTAATTGCAAAATCTGCTAGCTTCACTCGCAAAACAATACATTCTTGATGTTTGTAACAAAACTCACTGCTGGTGCTGTTCATGAAAGGTTAGAAGTAACCTATTGTAACAAAACTCATTGCTTGTACTGTTCATGAAAGTTTAGAAGTAACCTATTCAGTCAACCATATCTACGTAATATTTACATGAACTGCTACCACTTAATAAACTACTCAGACATAAGAGAGAAGAGGAAATTGATGAAGAAGATGTAGTTTGACAGACAAGAGCTAGACGACGTGCGATAACATATCTCTTCTGAAAATTTTTTAATGTTGGAGATTCCAAATAATGAAAAACATCAAAAAACGTTATTTAATATTGCTATTATTCAAAAATATAGTTTAGTGTAAGTGATTATGGCATTATAAAATTTTGGGGGTGGGTCAGTTTTTTTAGCAATTAAAAGGGGGTGGGTCATAATTATAAAATTGGACTTCAAAACTAGGGGTGGGTTACTTGCAAATCTGCCTTTTGGTAAAGAGAATTTCATAGCCCACCCCCCTTACTTTCTGACCAGTCCCTAAGGACCACCAATCAACTCTTCCACTTGTACAATGGGAGTACCCCACGGGATAGCTGCTTTCAAAGGGTATTATAGACCTGTATTTAAACTACCTTAAAAATGAATTGGAGAAATTCATGTTTTCAATTGTAATTACTGAGGTTTATACCTCATGTAGCATCAATTGTTCGTCAAAAATTTCATAAATGAATAAATATGCCTTTACAAACATAGTTTAGGGATCTTTACATCAAATATCAGAGGAAAAATAAACTTAAAATCCCAATTGTAACTAATCTTACAACATTTACAAATCTTTACAATATCAAAATAGCTGTGTAATCAGTGTATCATAAGATTAAGTTTCTTTAAGCACATATATATTAATTATGTGACAGTTTAGTGTACATAATTATTCTGAATTCAGTCAGTACCTTATAAAAAGCCTCCACGATTTCGTTGCAAGTTTTGCATTCTTCCTTCTTGTCCCTCTTACTTGTTACACTCGTTAAGCTCAAAGCTAATATCAGTAGATATATCAATAAATTATTTTCTTTTTCCCACATTGTAGTGAAATACTAAATTCTTACTATAAAATCTAATAAGCTTAAACTTTTTAGGCTGGACTGTAATGAATGGCTTTGTGCATTCAAAAAAGGTTCACAGTTGACCAAAAACAGGTCAAAACATTGCAGAAATTTAGATCAATTTTCTAACTGTTAAATAATGTCTAAAAATGGCGTCTTTGGAATTTAGGAAAATGTGATCAAAAACTAACAATAATAATAAGAATAACCGGTTAAATTTACTAACTTTACCCAGCGTGCAAAGAGATAGTATATAAACCACAGGAAGTTGAAAGGAGAATCTCAATTTTCATCAAATTTCCATGTCAGCCAGGCATTTATTTAAAAACTACATGTTTTACTTAAAATATTTTAAGAGCAGGGTCTATCTTTATTTTATTTGCGCTTCTTTTAACACAATAACGTAAGCTTTCGTTCTGAAAGCCCATCCTATTTTTTCTCTAAGATGTATTTGAACTACTTTTGAATGGTTGTAGATATAAATTCTTATAACATTACACAACAAAATGAGAATTTCTAGAGCAGTTTTTGGTATTCGACCAATCAAATCTCTCCACGTGCATCACGTGATCAAAATTGTCCAATCAACGCGGGCCACGCTCCTGGCTCGTGGAGAAACGTGGTTGGTTTGAAGATTTTTACTTCCTCTTTTTACTCAACAAACCCCATTTACAACTTACTTTTAGTGTAGTCTTGCTTCTAACAGGGAATATTGTTACGGCGATGGGCAGAAAAACATATCTTTTAGGCCTTTTGGCTCTATTATTTATTAGTAGTAAGTACAATATTTTCTCTCGACTGCAATCTTTATATTTTCTAGTAGCTTCTTGCAAGTTATTGAGCTTACTATTGTGTTTCGTGTATTTCATATTTCTTGATCCCGCCGATTCAGTTCCCTCAAGTCTTCTATATACATTAAATCCTTACTGCAATGAAGTATTAGCTTGGAAATCTTGTGTTGATCTCCTCTGCTGATTGCTTAAGTTAAAAAATTTTAGCTGTACGTCCAAATACTTTTCAGCTTCTTGCTGGACGTTTTTACATTGCCTTCGTTTGTTTTTTCTTCTATTGCAAAATAACTCTATTGATTATACAATTCATTGTCCTGTAAATCGAGACGAATTTCGCTGAATCAAATCAAATATCATATATGTTCTTTTAGTTTTTATGTAACGAAAAGTTTTGTCAAGTTCTTTTCATTAGTGGACCTCATTGCTTTAATTGGCTGTTACTTTATACTACAGAAATGTACAAACACATTTTTTCGGTTATAAATTTATTAGATCCTTTAATTTTTAACCTTCAACACGGTGCAGAAAGCTACTAAAGAAATTTTAATGGATATAAAACGGATTCTTAGTTTTGGGCAATGTAATTTTAACTGGTAGCACTTGAAATATGAAAATCTTTTTTCCGTTACTAAGTAAGCTTACATGATCATGCAGTACAAATGCTCTGATCAATGAAACAATGTGACAAAAAAAGGAAAATCTTATACTATTGCAATGAATGTATAAATCTGCTATAAGTTAGGAGTTTAATTTTTTTGAGAGGGAATCTTCAGAAAGTACTTCAATAGTGTTTGTAGAGAACATTGAGTTAAAGCTACAATAAACATCCCAAATGGCAAGCTTTGATTGGCTGATGAGATTAAGCAATCATAAAATTGAACTATTTTGATAACACCTTGAACATTGATATATTTTAAATCATTTATACAGTACTTTAAATTGTATCACCTTTTTCATTTATATTTATTTTGAATCCTTGATATTTATGGCCTTAAATCTTTTTTTGAGGGTGAAAACTATAACTTGATATTGAGTGGACACCATTGTTTATGGTAACCAGCATCATTGAATTTAACAGATATTTGCACAGGTTTTCTTTGTTACATTGTTAACTGTCATCATGACAATTCCACAGGTGAACAATTAAGTCCCTTTTGTAAATTATTAAGATAATGTGATACATTCTCGATGGTTCTTATTATGTTTATTTTTTTTCCCTGAAATCAAGCTTTTATATACTTGATAATATTGATGACAAATAACTCCCTAATTTCATTTGAAATTTCACATGATATTTGAAATTTCACATATGTGAAATTTGGACCATTGCTATCCTAATCATAATTCCTTTCTGAAATTTGTCCTATAGACTCTTTTTTTCTGATTGGTGAAAAACAGCCTGCTAAAATGTATTTTAGCCCACTGATTAGTTCATTTTAGGCTGTAAAATACCCCACAATGGCCTATAAAAATATTATAATGGATAATCAAATGGTAACTCGTGAAATTAAAGATAAAATTACCTTTAAGGCTCAAGAAATTAAAGTTTCACTCTTGATATACATGCATGAAATTTATCCATAATTTCACTCGTCACTATCTGATTACTTAATGTGTGCATTTTTATATTTGTCATAATCTATGTCTTCATTCTATATATATACACCGAACGCATTTAATATACTTTCATATCATTTCTGACATAATTCTATGCGTACCCAAAAATTTACAATGTTCAACTTACCCATAGAGAAAATAATGCCCTGGGATCCCTGCAGTTACCTCGTACATTACATTAACTTAGTGCGTTTCCAGTGTGTTTAGTCCTTGTAGTGTAGTGGTTAACAAGTCGGACTAGTAAACCAAAGATGTGGGGTTCGATTTCCGCCAAGGACTTATAAATTGTTTTCTCTTCATTCATTCTGTGTCTGTAAGAATTAAGTTTGAAAGTTTAAACTTTTTTATTTAACAGGTATATATGCTGCTGAGGAGGATAAAACAGAAGAACCTCCAGATGCACCAAAAGTAGATGAAGATATGGGAAAGAGCAGAGATGGTTCCAAAACAGATGATGAAACTGTACAGAAGGAAGAAGAGGCTATTAAATTAGATGGATTAAATGTTTCTCAAATGAAAGAACTTAGAGAAAAAGCTGAGAAGCATGAATTTCAAGCTGAAGTTAGTCGGATGATGAAGCTCATTATTAATTCTCTCTATAGAAACAAAGAGGTAAGGAAAACTATCAAGACTTGTTTGGATTGTAAGAATTTGTGTGAAAGTAAAGTACTACATGTGCTAGAGAAACTAAATGAAAGAAATATACCATTTGACAGCCAACTAAATTGATAGATTATTGTATAATTTTGAGTTTAGCTTACATATAATTTACATTTACAATATGCATTATACAAGAGTAAATGGCTTGAACCCAGGAGTGGTAGATTGTGAGTTAGTATGATCGTCTGGGTGAGTGTAGTCTTGAGAAAGACTGTTGTTGGTGGAGACTGACGTTTCAACAACCTGAGCGGAAGT
>JANTNT010006794.1:3426-13647 GCA_024752375.1 Entacmaea quadricolor | reverse complement strand
AAAATATCATATCTTTATGTGTGCTGAGATACAAAATTTCTCAGTGGTAGAAATCCTTGTAAAACACTATAGTTTATCTAATAAATATAAATATATATCCAAGTCCATTATAGCAGGATATTATTGGGCGAGACTGACCGCAGGTCAATAAAAAGACAAATGTAGTGGTATATCAATCTTTTTTTTTTTCATGCCATAATTAATGGAGCAAAGGTACAACATAAATTAACAACTGAATTTGTATTATGATGAAATTTTGAATGTAATATATGTCAAGCTGATAATGTTCTCAAAGTCGATGAAAGTTAAGGATTACAGAACTGATATTAAAGTCGAGACTTAAATAACGATGCATTCAATAGTCCAATAGGCTGTCCAATATCGCAAAAATAATGGATCGCCACGTGACTAGAATACGGAAATGTGATTGGAGAATTATTTGTGAGGTATAATAACAAAAAAAAAAAATGTTGGACGATGTATGACGTCAGAGTACAGCCACAAAATATGTTGGACGCTGACGTCTGGTCATGGAGGATTGACGGCGGCTCTCAGCCATTTAGAAGCGAGCATATATTTTGAAAAAAAAAATATACATAAAAATTATAGGAATTGCCATTTTTTTCTCAAAGACAAGCGTATTGCATTTTTTTGTGATGACCAGTACATGCATTATTTGTTTGAAGTGAGAAAGTTAATCCAAATACATGACGTAATATATATTAAAGAAAAAAAAAGAAAGAAAGAAAGCCGTTAAAATTTTCTTTCAAAAAATCAGCTGACAGAATTTGAACATTTATTGTATTTTGGTTGTATTTAGGATTAATTTAACTTATTGTACAGAAAAGAAAGGAAAGGAAAGAAAAAACGCCTTATTTATAACGCCTTAATCAGTTTATAAAAATGTTAGATTTTTGAGGACCAGACCAGCGGTTCCTTAGCAGCGATAGACGCTTTGGGGGCGTCCCTTATTTATTGCATTCTAGAGAGAAATTGTTTTATGATCACATAAGAAATATTCAAATTCATTATAAGATATTAATATTTTTAAAAACTTAATTTATTTTCGCTTCTTCAATTTTAAAATCATTAAACTTGGTGTTTTTGTTTTACTCTTAGAGGGCTTTTAAAGTAAAAATTTATATACATATATATCCAATAAATGTGATCAGAATATAAATTCTCTTGACATGTACTTGTCTCTTGGTAATCTGCTGCGTTCTAATTGACTTTCGACAGTAAATTCTGTACAACCAAAAGGTAAACGTTGAAAACGAGAATACTTCAAGTCTATATTCTCTCTTATTTCTTCTTGTCCAACTAATTACCGCCATAGAAACGTCGAACGAGTAGCAAATGAGCTAATCTTCGTGGATTTGCGGACAAAGCAGCTTCAAAATCGCTTTAGAGTTCAAGGGAACGAAAGCGGAGAGCTTCAAAATGAAGACCGTTTTCTCACATTTGAACTTTTTTATCCTTTGCCTGCTGTATTTAGTTTCATTTTCTTTGGTGTATAGTCAAAATGATTGTTTTAGTGGACCTTGCTTTCCCACATCGCGAGAAATTGCGAGTAAATTCGCAGTGAATGCAAGTTCAACCTGCGGTACTCCACCAGAGGAATATTGTACTCCAACAAGTCAAGATTGCAGCAAAATCTGCGATGCTAGCAGCCTCAATAACAGTCATCCAGCGTCTTATGTTAACGATAAATTTGACTTGCCAACTTTCTGGAAATCTGCAAACATGGAAAAACCAGTGTTTTTACAGTTCGATTTTGGTGTACAATTTATGCTTTATCGTTCTGTAGTCACGTTTCAGTTTGAAGTACCTGCTGCGATGTACTTCTCGAAATCTAAAGACTACGGTTCGACTTTTCAAGATATTGCTTTCTATGCTACAGATTGTGAGAAATTTTTTAATATGTCTGCAATCAAGTCTAATAGAAGAAACGGTTTGAAAGTAGAATGCTTCAAGATCGACACAATCGCTTTTTCAGATAAACAAGTAAGTCTAATGCAAATTGGTTAAATTATGTTTTATTCCTTGAACTCCATGAACTAATTCGTGCGTTGGTGAGAATTTGTTTTGGTATTTCTTACTTTAAAATTTCCAAAAAATATTATTAGTCCATGATTCTTCTAATTCTGTAGTGAATAGTATATTGAAATGTTAAACAATTACAACCTAAGCAAGGAATCGAACATGAAGATGCCCATTATACTTGGTGCTATTAATAAACCGTTTTTATATTTTATTTTAAATAATTAATTTATTCCATCTTGGAATTTATGCATCTGGTCTATTCTTACAATTCAAGTTTTATTACCAGAATGTTATTGATGCTTTTAATTAATTTAATTAGTATTGTAACATTAAATTTCTTATCAATGCTTGACTACAAATACAACATTTTTATTGTAACATTTTATTGTTCAAGCATGCACGTTGTCAAGAGCCCAAGAAATAAACAGTGTGTGATATCCGCTTAGTTACGCTAACTGATCGTTCAAATACTTAAAATATTTGAACTTTGGCCCATTTTTGAAGTTGACTATGAAACTCTGGAGTGAAGGACAGATTTTAAAGTATATTTTGGAAGTCAAATGCCTGCCAAAAATGCATTTAATATAATAATTATTTAAAGCTATGGTTAACTGGTAAAAAAAGTGGTTTATAAAACATTCATTCTTTAATAAGAATGTCCATTTAAACTTATTCTTTGTGTAACATGCAAATTCTGCAGGAACTGTTTAGACATCTTAATGAAGAAATCCAGAAATATAAGATTTCTTCCAATGGATGTACAGTGCACAATTGATTAATTGTTCTGATTGATACTATTCCAGCTGTGGAAACCACAAATAACCTGTTGTCTTTAAACCACAATATTACGACCACAAAAGATTTTTGTACAAGAACATTTTTGCTCCTTCAATTTTTTAGCAAAATAAGTAAATATTTCTTATAATTACACAACTATTCAATTTTATATTAATAGGTTAATGCTGGTGTCTCTATGTAAAAGTTAAAGAGATATGGATAATTTTGGTTCAACAGTATATTAAATGAATGCTTTTATCCTAGAAGTAAATCATTATAAGTTATATAAAAAAAATAGTGGTGGTGGTGGTGGTAATATTTTTTCTTTGAATTTTATTGTGCAGTTTGCATCACTCTTTAAGGCAATTAAAAATTTCCTTAATTGTTATTAAACACACCCGTAGATAATTTGCTAACTATATTAGATAGTATGTGACAATTTTATGGTTCCACATGGTAGCTAGAACCAGAAAATGTATCCTGGAATAAAATTTCCTGTATATATGAAAATTAATTATCAAATTAGAAATTTTGCAAAGTTATACAGCACCTTTAATTTCATAATTGTCCTCGTCAAATTTTGTGCCTCTCTAAAACAGGTGTTTAGGCCTCCATGAAAGGCGATGTAAAGTTTCATTTACTATAGTTATGTTTTTTTTATTAAGCTTTTTTCATTTTGTTAATTTAGATTGAGTATGGTCCAATGAGGGATCCAATAACAGCTGCAGCAGTCAGAGACAGCCATGAAAACCAGACATACTTTGTAATGACAAATCTTCGTGTTACTCTTGTGAGCTACATCACACCTACTGGTTTTAACTCATCAACAGCCAGTGAACAACTGAAAAAAAGTTTATCATTTTCTGTTCAAGATTGGGATGTCATTGCTGCTTGCTTCTGTAATGGGCAAGCATCTAAGTGTGATGATCAGGTAATTAAAAAAAAAATTACATTGGAGGGCATAGTATTTGGTGATGAGTCACTTTTTACAATGGAGCCCCAATATGATTTATTATCTCATTTTTTAATAAGAAGGTTTGGTGGTTTTGGGGAATTTGTCTTCAAATGTACTTTAGCATATTCTTTTTGGTGGACCAACCCAATGTTCAAAAACCAAATTTCCTTGTCATAAAAAGATGAAAGGTCCCTTAACACGTCAAAAAGGTATAAAGAAATAAAAATTAAATTCCCTTGCAAAATATATATAACGGATGTCCTATGGCCAATAGCAATCTCTGTCTCATCAAAAACACTGTTTATGAAATCACATGTGATCCAAAGACACCTACATCGGCAGTTGTATCAGACCATTGCATGACAGAATAAAATAGCACCTTAATTCAAGCACATCTTCCTTTTATAAGCATGCAATCGTTTTTCTTAACAGATCAGCTGTCAAATTCACTGTTTGTATTCTGGACAGGAACAATGATCTGGTCAATCTAAGACTGCTAGAAGCCACCCACATTCACAGAAAAAAATCCTAAAATCAACTTGTGTGATGAGTGCAGCGAATTGAAAGATCTTTTATTTTAACACTTTTGTTATTCTATCACCTTTCATACCTTTGTTAACAGTGATATTGTTGTAACTACCCTCGTGAGACTATTTAAACTATCCACTAAATTATTCAAGATCCACTCTTCTGATGATATTGGCATCCAGCAAAAGCTTAAGAGACATAAGATTTTAACAGTAGTGTACGGCCTCTCAATTCTACAACTTCTACCTCATATATATAATCCATAAAAGAAATCATATATTTTTTTAAAATGTTGTGACACAGTAAATTTAGTAATCCAAATGTTTCAAATGCCCATAACATCTAGTAGATAATTAAATTAAGAATGTCTTGGAACATAAGCTATCTTAAAAAAATCTTTTGCAAGTGTAACATCTAGATAATCAACCCTTTATCTTTGGCTGTAGGATCATTTCAAAGCTCCTTGTATGTGCAAGTTCAGTGGTGTTGGTGTTTTCCAACATTTTATTGCAAGTTGCAGGTCAAGGAAAAAAAAATGATCTTTTTTACAACCATCCAAGAATTCAAGAACCTGAGGCTTAGGTTTCTGCTGTTTTTGAAAAATGATGTTAACCGATCTATATCCCTTTAAATGATGTAATTATTCATGGATCTGTGCCTACTTATAATGGTTTATTCCTAAATTTTTTATACTTTAAGTTAGGATTTTTTGAATTAATTCTTTAAATGATTTCATAATTGAATATTTAGAACCCTGGCAAGTGCCTGTGTGAGAGGAATACAGCTGGCAATAATTGTGAAAGATGTCTACCCCTCTACAACAACAAGCCATATAAAGTTAGGCAAGCTTGTGAAGGTAATCGTAAGCCTACCATAGCAAGATAAGTTTCTGTTTTCTCAATTAAAAAAAATGAAGTGGACTGTCAGTGAAGTGTTGGCTGACTGTTGATGATGTGTCGGCCAACAGACAATGGGCCAACAACTGATTTGGTACACTATTCTACACTATTACCAGCATAACCTAGTATTAAATAAAAGATTAGTTTGAAGTTTAATTACCAGTAAAGTCTGGGGGGTGACTCCTATTGGAAAAGGACCTTTTAGGGATGATAATCAGTGATCTGGTAGCTTTTAAGGTGTCTTAAATTTTATTAGACTACCAGAGACTGAGTTAATGCCTTAATTTTAGGCTGTTCCCCATTATTCTATATATAGGAGCCTCCCAGGCAGTAAAGTTTATGTAAAATATACTTTTTACCAAAAATTGCAGATGACCACAAATAAATCATAAAATTTTCTGCTTTTCATGGATAACTAATTATTATTATTTATTATAATTATAATTATTATTATTATTTTAACTTTCAGCTTGTGGTTGCAACAATCATTCTGCTAGCTGTCACTTTAATTCCACCAAGGGATATGGCATGTGTGACAACTGTACTGATAATACAATAGGAGACAAGTGTGAAACATGCAAATTAGAATACTACAGAACTGAGGCAAATCCATCACACCCATGTTTAGGTAGGACTTATCTTAAAAAGAGTTATTCTTTATAAGCTAAATTTCTCAAACACTCAGGTCAGTTGTCCCACAAATCAATATACTGATCTCGCATTCATTGTTCTGTCTCTCTAGTTACTGCTGCTGTCTGACAAGCTAAAGGTGGTGTTACATGGAGCAACTTGCAACACCAATGCAAAATCGATGCCGTGTAACATTAGTGCCAAGGACAATTTTTCGCGCAATATTTCACTTGGCAACACATTGCAAATTTTTGATCTGGCTTCAAAAACTCTCAATGCAAGATGACGAATTTTCAGCAAATCGATGCGTGTAACATGACCATCGGTGATTTGACGTGCAACACTGCTCATGCAAGTGAGGCTTTTGTGAACAAACAATGCTAACAGCGCGTGGACTGAATACTAAAGCGAATGTTGTGCGAAAAGTTGTCCCCGTGTAACATGTCGCAAAAAATTGACACAAATGGCACAACAGTGTTGTGAGGAAAATTGGCGTTGCAAGTTGCCCCGTGTAACACCACCTTAAAATGTATTTTTGATATTCTTTGTCTGCACATTGCATCATCTCGGCCATGTTTGCAGTATTAAAAGATTTCTCACTAGCTTTTGTTAATACCACCACCATGGCTGCTGCTTCTTTCTCTTTTGATTTCCTTGAGAATGACTGCAAACCATCAGTACAACATATAACAGAAACCAATTGCTGAAAATTGTAAATGTCTGTCTTAGAATAAAAGCTTTCTAAAGGTATATAAGGAAAAACATTGATAAGGACTAAATAATCTTATAAATAAAGAGTGTATTTAACTTTACTAATTCATTCCCTTCACTGGAGGGGAATAATTTTATTGTTCAAAATGTCAGTAAAGCTAAGTTACTCTTTCTCAACAGTGTTACAAATTTACTTTCACTCTTTAATGTCAGTAGTTTTTTATTGATTTATCATTGATTATTATCCACAGCATGTGACTGCAACCTGTCTGGTGTAATGAACACTACCAATAATACTCTCTGTCACCCTGTTACTGGTCAGTGTGACTGTAAAACAAGAGTAACAGGCAGAGCTTGTGATACTTGTAAACCTACATTTTGGAATCTGACTGAATCAAATCCATTAGGATGTGAAGGTGAGATGTGCCCAAGTTTTATTCTTAGACCAGTAGAGTTATTTGTTTGTTCTCTCCCTTGCTTAAAGAATTTTTATCCAGGTTCTCTGATTTTCTTCACCACACAAAATTAAACTCAACTTTTTTGAATTACAAATTCAAAACCATGAATCAAAGTTCTTTGATTTGGTAGCTTACAATTTTTAATGTATATAACTTGTGTGCCAAACCTAATTTGATGATTTACATGTAAGTATAGGAAAAGAGTGGTGTATGGATCAATTTGGTCTGGCAGTTTTAATTTGGCATGGCAAACAAATTAAGTTTGATAGGGCTTGTTGCATTATGTGACACTTGAGCAGGAGCTGTTTCATACATGAAGTGTATGCTGGCCTTCTCATGTGCTGGATCAAATGAACATATTATGCAATTTGGAATTAAGCCCAATTTTATTAGGTTCAGCACATGAGTAGAGCTGTGTATTAACCAGCCTAAGCGCTTATATCCTCATAAATTAAAGGTCATTTATTTATACATGTATTTTATATTTTACTTAACTGACATTTTGGACATTAGTCCTTTGTACATTCAAAACATCAGTTAAGTAAACTCGTTTTTATTCATGGTGTTTCAAATTACCTACAACCCATCCATCAATTCTAATTTTGGGCACATATGTAGAGCTGTTTATGAACCAAGGCCTAAGTGCTTACCCTCATAAATTAAAGGTCATTTATTTACATTTTATTTAGGAAGCATTCATTTTTTAGAAGGGGGGTGAGCCAGAGAAATCTGGGGGTGGGTTACCAAATATTTATAATTATGAGTAGCAAAAGGGGGGTCATCATTATTTTCCTTCTTGAAAAAAAATCTTGGAGTAAAAAACAATGCCATGAGGAGAGGGGGTCATGACTTTTTTTACTCAAGGTAGGGTTGCACTTTTTTTGTTTAACACCCAAAGGAATTCCTCCAGCCCACCCCCCCTTCTAAAAATTAAATGCTCCCTTATGGGATTAAAGTATATCAATTTTACAAGAAAAGTGAAGGTCTGATAGTTAAGTCTCTGTGTAGGTTGTGAGTGTTTGCTGGTTGGCACCATTAATGGGTCAAATGTATGTGGTGCTGCTAATGGTGGACAGTGCCCTTGTAAAGTAAACACAGATGGAAGAACATGTGATAAATGCAAGGTAAGAAATCAATCCCAACTGAAATTGCAGTTTAATACATTAACAAGTAAAGGTAATTCTGTAAAATCCTTGAAAAAGAGCTAGTACTTAACTTTACTGACGTTTTGAGTGTTTGCCCTTTGTCAGAGTAAAAAGGAGTTTAATAACTGTATAACCTACAGTTTATTAATTATATAACTTGCTATTTTATCTCCTGATGGTTGGAGAAAAGGGAGTGTCTTCTTACTTTTTCTTTGTTGATAAGGCAAGGGGAAAATCTGTGTTTGCGTGGACCAAAATTATTGGGGTTGGAAGGTCATTTTTGTTTTGCAAATTTTGGTAAATCAAGATTAAATTTGAAAATCACAGTAAGATGTTTAAATAGGATTGGCATGAAACTCTTCCATCAGTCAGCAACTGGATAAACACATTTGATTTTGGCCTAATGGGAACAGACATATAAATAGAAATAAACAGAAATGGGTAACAACATTACAAAGGATGGGGACTTTTTTCAAATTTTGATTTTTTAATTGAATTTTTCTTGAATTTTTTCATTTTCCAAATTTCTTGGTAGTCCACCTTATAGAAAGTTTAAATTAGAATGAATATTATGTTCCTACCCCCTTATGGGCTCCTTCCTTAAAATCTATTTGTCCACCTCCCCCTCAAGTTCACTAAACCACCTCCCCCTCAAATAATCCACTAAACCACTTCCACTAAGATTAATTATCAATGCTTTCATGCTTTCTTTCACTGTCGATTTTACTAAAATAAAGACTTTTTATTTGAATATATTATAAAATTAGGATGGATTCTATAACTTAACTCAAGACAATCCTGACGGCTGCATGTCATGTAAATGTAACGCAGCAGGCTCTGTTAGCGTGACATGTAACGCAACAGGAGCATGTTCCTGTCGACCAAGGTTTTCTGGGTTAAAATGTGACAAGCTTGATCTAGGCTTCTTTGTCCCGAGTGTTGATTCTTTGACGTTACAAGCTGAAAATGGAGTCCTCTCTCCAGTAAGTATCACATAAGAAGAAGTACGCAATTAAGCCATGTGGGATGGGCTCAAAAAACGTGTAGGTATAGCATAATAGGTAAATTACGAGCCAGTAGGTATATTTAATCAATGACTTTGTTGAGCAGAAGCCCGTGAGGAATGAATTAGTATCATTTTTATATATAGTAAAGAGAAAATAATAATACTGAGTAAGCCCTTGGTGGGAATCGAACCCCACATCTTCGGTTTACTTGTCCGATGTGTTAACTACTACAGTATGAGGATCAACCACGCTGGAAACGCAGCCGGACAAAGTAATTTGTGATAACTGTAGGGTTCATTACTTAACGCATTTAGTTTGCTTTCATTTCTAAGATATATCCATACGTACCCAAATTTCCCTGGGATCCCTACAGTTACCTCATACATTACTTTGTCCGGCTGCGTTTCCAGCGTGGTTATTAGTGGTTAACACATCAGACCAGTAAACCAAAGATGTGGGGTTCGATTCCCTCCAAGGGCTTAATATTGTTTTCTCTTTTTCTTTGAGCTGGATGAATGAAAGACAAATCTTGGGGCCAAATTCAAAATTGATTTTAAGAAATTTTCTAACTCCTATGATTATTGTTGAGCGAGCAATTTTTTTATATTTAAAAATAGTTGCAGTTTTATGAGTCATGTGTAATTGGACTCCATCGGGAAGACTCCGGTCAGAAAAGAACGGGGATTCTCATCGTCAAAATCGGCGTTCTGATACCTTTTAGGGTGTCTCAAATTTTATTGGACTACCAAAGAGTGAGCTGATACCTTTTGGGGTGTTTTTAGTAAACAACATACCCCAGCAGCAACAACTTTAATATCCTGATTTCACTTAAAACTCATCGATAAAAGTTAAAGTTAGTTCAATCAACTGACCATTTAGCTGGTACATTTTAGGGCTAAACAAGTACCACACCCACCAGAATAACACTCAGGTACCCTTTAGGGGTAAAATCTTTTGTTGCCACGCCCACCAGGATAACACTCGGGTACCTTTTAGGGGTAAAATCTTTTGTTGCCACGCCCACCAGGATAACACTCGGGTACCTTTTAGGGGTAAAATCTTTTGTTG
>JANTNT010006683.1:0-13648 GCA_024752375.1 Entacmaea quadricolor | reverse complement strand
TATGTATGTATGTATGTATGTATGTATGTATGTATGTATGTATGTATGTATGTATGTATGTATGTATGTATGCATGCCAGCAATGTAGGCGAAGGCAACAGGTAAATAGCAATATGGCAAAGGCAACCATGAGGCAACAAGTTGATAGTGCGCATGCGTGACCAAAAACATACCGCTGGACAGAACAACACTCCAAGTTAACTTTGCTTAAATATTAACCCTATAAAAATAAATAAGTAGCAATTTTATCGCACTATAGTGCTAAAGCATATATTATAGGTTAGCCCTATCGAGAATATCTCCTAGATCGAATTGGAATATAGAAGTTGATTTTTGCGGGGGAGGAAAAAAACGGAGAACCCGGAGAAAACCGGCCTCGAAGCAAGGGAGGGAACCAACAAACAACTCTACTCACATACGACACACAGCCCTGACTAGAATGAGGGTCACATTGGCGAGCGCTGGTCGGACTGACTAGGGTGGTACAGGGACTTCATTGTAGACAAAGGATGCCGCGATGTTCCTCTCTACGACGGATTTGTCCTGTCTTTAGCCTTCAATTGGTATCCGTGTTCCTGCATTCTTCCTTGCTATTTGTGTTTTTTCCTATGACACACCTTTTGAGCATTGAGTTATTTACCTGACTGAAGTAGTCCGACAAATATGACTTAAATAGAGGATATTACATGGGCGCGCGGAGATACGATTTTTATCTTCGAGTGTTCAACTCGATATCTCACGAGTGAGCGCAGCGAACATTGAAACATTGATTTTAAAACAATGATTTCTTGAGTATCCATGGTAACGTGTTATTTTCACACGTGAATAATAAAATAACATGTTACCTTCACGTGTGAAGATACCAGTTTTTCGCTCGAGAGAGTACCTGATATTTCATTGGAGTTTATATAATAAAAGTGGTTTATGGTCATTTTTTAATAAGTCTATTTACTGTTTGTGTTGGTAGTGGTTGCTAGATCTGATCATCAAAGGTTACATGACGAACATGTCAATGCTATGGAACAAAACAGGTAAGAACACTGGTTTAATGACTGCTGTGTATCTTGGTTAGAGAGAATTTCGTATGAGTGAGGGGTTTTCTTCAATTGTGAGGTTGTGCCATGTAGCTCAAGCATTGTGATTGCCAACGTAAGTAACTTAGTTGGTGTTAGAAAGATATAGGCAAGCTTAAATTCGCGTTGACTTCTCTTTTGAACAGGGCTTGACCAACAAAGTGGATTTTATTTAATTTAAAATATTAGGTATATAAATTCCCAACTCTGTCATGCATTTCAGCTGAGGAAAAAACTAAGTGCGTAAAGGATTGTTGGACAAAAAATTCGGGCCCTCCCCTTCACCCTAAAAAAGTCAGAATTTTCACGGCTCATCGATCACTCGCCGCTGAAGTTCTTAATTCTGATTTTATATTACTCTTATTAAATTCTCTGTAGTATTCAAATAACATAAAAGAGCCACAATCACAGGAGCGAGCATGGCGGGAAATCAAAACGTCCTGTTAAAAAATTCACCGGCTCTGCTTGAAAATACTACTGAACTGATTAAGTTTTGTATTCAGACTTCAGGGTGAAGAAGAAAAGGCCGCCTTGGAAAAGATAATCGCAGAAATGAAAACTAAACATAAAGAAGTCGAAGAAAAATCACGAAAAGGAAATAAAATCCTAGATAAGGTAAAATGGTTGTTTGTTCTAGCAATGTGGGTATGCGTTGTTGCAAGTATGAGTAGAAACACATGAGTTACAATTAGAGTAAAGGATTTTAACTTTAGGAAATCTTTTTTGGATAAACCACTGCAAATGAAAGCGTCAGATAAATTTCCATATGCCTGGCGTAAGTGGTTGTCCTTCAAATCAAGATGTAGAAATTAATTCACATGAAAGTATTATTTTAGTATCAGCACAGGTCTCAGAGGAGAAATATAAAATGTGTAAGCAGAATTTCGTACGTAGGACGTCCCGCGCAAATTACGGGGGGAAAAAACGGGTCGCACGCGAAACTCCTCTGAGCACTGTGATATCAGTTTATTATAAAGCACGATAAACAGCTCTGTTACATAGTTTGTGCACTCCACTCAGGCAATTAGTTAGCGCTTAATCACTGATATCCAATCAGAATGCTGGGGCTCTAAACCATCAAAAAACGAACCGAAAGGTTCCCGCCAAAACTTCAACTGTCCATTTTTTAAATAGAGGCGAAACTGACATACTTTACAACCTTTTTACAGAAAAGAAAAAAGTACAAGCAAGAAATAGTCCAGTTAAAAGATGCAATCCAGTTGTTAGAGAAGAAAGAAGAACAACTTATTCTTGAACGGGAATCAGAGAAAAGAAAACGAGAATTGGAAGCAGAGAAAAATAAAAGACAAATGGAGAAATTAACAAAGAAACAAAGCAGGTTTAGGAACATGCTGAACAGTAGTCAGCCATTTGGAGGTCCTATACCTGTGATTAGTAGTTCTCCTTTACCATTTAATGTCATGCCTTTTAATGTCACTGTTGAACAGGTAAGATATAATACAGGGGTGTAAAGAGGGGTGGGCTAGGGAGTCAATTGCCTCCCTAAGAATATTCGAAACTCTTAAGGAGGCTCGATGGAATAATGAAATGAGGGACTCACCTTCTCATGTTGCATAACTCTCATTCCATATCTACTTAAAAAGTACTTTAAAAAGATGCGATGCGCCCCAAAGTTCAGATAAATGGTAATGTCTTCTCCCCAAAGTTCAGAAAAATGGCGTTGCGTCCCCCCCGAAAAAGTTCAGAAATTTGTTGATGTGTCTCATCCAGCTGTCCGGCTTGCGCAAGAACTGACCGCTCCTGATTGGTCAAAGAACAATATAAAAATTCCTAAAATATTTCTTTGTACCCATGATTCTCCGGTTCACACTCTAAATGGCTTCATTTCTGAACCAATTGGAAAGCGAGAAAACAGACACCATCCAATCACAATGCTCGTACCGTACGTTTACCACTTATAAGACAACTGCTCTAACACGAGCACCTATTCTAAACGCTTATAAGAAATATCGTTTTTTGTATCGTAGGATCGTCAACAAAGAGATATCGCGTCAGTGCGTGATCGATTAGAGGAGCTGGAGTCGACTCAACGAGAAATGAGTAACGTACTACAAGATAATATACCAACAACTTGATAATTGAACTATCAACAATAACACTTGATCCACACGGCCACAAGTTTTTATACATACACCATATTCAGGCATCGTCTCACATCGGGCAGATTTCGTACGACTGTGAAAAACTCGCGGTACGGTCACGGTAACGACACGGATTCCTCCAATCATACAAAGCAAAACATTACAACGTCAACGTGTCACATCATGGAACACTCTAATGGCATCTTTTGCAAGCCAATAGCAAGGCGCGCGCACCGATTCTCATCCAATCGCATTGCTTGAACACACCAGTGTATTACAGCACTGTACGACACAGCCGTGTTCACACTGTCTTACGCAACAAACCTTCGCAAAATCTAATCAAAATTACGACGGGCTATTTTTCTCAGTCATACGAAATCTGATCTATCCCCAGGTTTCCTGAACTACAAGGACAGTGACTGATTTTGATGTTCGTGTGAAATTTAAAATCATTTTAATAATTCGTTAATAACATAGGTCTTGTGAAGACATTTTATAAACTATTTGTCCTTTCGTATGTAGACCCTTTTTAAAGAATGCGCGCGAATATAGTCACTTAGAGTTGAGTCTAAAGACAACGGCACACTGGTTCCATTTTTTTTTTTTTTTTTGCGCTATCACAAAAAACGGTTTGAAAGTCGATGTATGTATGTCGTGCGCTCGGAACGCTTTCGGAATTAATACATTTCATATACGCACGTCGCGCGTGCACGATTATTTCTTCTCTGAGCCCTATGTTTTCAATGCAAACAATTGTATGACGAAACAATCGAGATTTTCCATGTATGACGTCACTCGTGTAATTGAAAGCAGGTCTATAATACAGCAATTTTTGATATTAAACTTACGCATACAAATTTTTTTACTTATATCAAGCGTGTCATTCATGTAGATTATAATTACCATTTCATAAAATAAGGACCCATGACTTTGGTTTTTGGCAGGGATAGGGTCAGGTTATCTCTTGTTAACTCGATCCTGGTTTGATCAAGTCAGGTGGTGTTCCTATATACATGTACATTTAAAACCAGTATTGGTAAACATTTTATGAGCTTTAAAATTATAGACTGAATAGTAAAGGTTGTTTTATACAAATAGTAATAAATATTTTATATTAAAACAAATTTAGTCGATAGTGGTTTTCATTTGAAAATTACAAAGAATCAACAAAATGGCATCAACAGATTTTGACGACCACTGCGTTACGCATAAAACCTCCCACTGGGAAGTATTTGCGAGTAGAGGTGTAGGTCTTTTCCTTCACCGAAACTCCTACCAGATGTAACAGATTCCAACCAGGAACCTTGCAAAAAATAGCCAATCATTCAACATTATGTAACCAAAAGCGTGCAAATCGTGACCCGTTGGAATGTATTACGTAACCGGGTTACGCGGATTTCGCATAAAGGTTGGGCTTCGCATCAAAACCTGCTTTTCTCTTAGGTACCCGACGCACCTCCCCGCGAAAAGTGCTACTACCCGCTCCTGATCGCCTCCGGGGCTATAACTTAAGGACGTTCGCGGCCATTGCTCGCGCGCTTCTGTGCTCTAGAAACCGAAAGTAAAAGGCCCGAATTTTTATTATCAGATTTTTTCGGCTTAAATAATATCTACCATGTTTTTTTGAACTTTTTTCGATATTTGGCGTGAATTTCTTTGAAAAGAAAGAGTCAAAGGCGCTTTTGAAAGAAGCGATCTATTTATTAGTACCTAGTCTTCTCTCGGAATTCAAAATGGCGGCCAAATTTTCAAATTTCACCCCTCATTATTTCCTTTCACAATACTGATAACCATCCTTCTCGGCCAGGTGCGCATGATTACGAGAACCATTCAGTTCACATAAATGTAGATCTGTCTCTTGTGGGTACCTTGTGGTATACTTCTGGTAGTTGTACGATAGACAGCCGTTGCCATATATTAGACATTCCGTTGCACATTCGATCTCACTGCGTACTTTTGTTATTGAAAGGCGGTAACCAGAGATGCCTTTGTCGAACAGCTTAGCTCGGCAATAAAAGTTAGCGTTTCTGAAAATGCCAGCTGGAATGGGTAAAAGAATATGAGTATTTAATATGTCTAGATGAGCGAAAATCAAGGTGGAAAAGGATTTTTGGGCAACAGGTCCGGTCTTCGATTCAGGTTAAACAAAAGTCGGATTTCTTGCGGCTAATCGGTCGAACCCTGATGAGGTTCAACTCTTTTAAATGATTTTGACTCTATATTTATACTCACAATTAGGTTTTACGAAGTTCTCTTTGAGTGATTTAGATTCAACAAAGACCCTGAACAACAGGGCCGGCTACGAAGACTCGATGCTCTGTGATTGGTTAGAAAAACTTTCACTGGTCACTCGACTCAAATGTGTGGTAACTTTTAATTTATTGAACTAATGGCTCGAGCATGCGCAGTGCTACAAGTTATCATCTGAGCATGTGCGCTCGTTCCGTTCGTCATTACCGAGCCAAATCTTTTCCCTTGCCGCCCTCCTAGTCAGTCAATAAGTACATACTATTTGTGTATCACTGCAAGATATGTATGCGATTTACCGACTGAGAGGGAAAGTGTTGTTTTGGTATCAATAGGCCATTTCCGTTCCGAGATACGCTCCGATTCCATCGAACAATAGTTTCAATAAGAGGCTCCGTTCGAAAATACAGCAAATATATGTGATTAAACCTCTCATGTATATATATGTGATTCGCACGGACCCTCAAATTGAAACTATTCTTCGGAGTAATTGGAGCGTATCTCGGAAATGGTCTATTGCAGTTCGTGAGCGGTCGGGTTACGAGGCCCGTATGATGGTACCAGACCGTAAAAATAAGAAAGTTTATCATATGACCCGTACGGACCGCCCGGCGCGCTCATATGAAAGCCATTGAAAAAATCGCTTTGTGGGGTTCGACAGTTGGTCCTTAAAAACCCCGTACGGACCTGCTCAAAACGTCGCGCGATAGAATGCAACATTTTTCGACTAAATCTCTTTTTAAAAAAAAGGTCATACGATAAATAGAGGATATTTCATTGGAGTTTATTTAATAAAATGCTTATTCACTTGGTTAGGTCGGACCGGACAGAGCAATATTTGTCTTTTGGTCATATGTACGGACCTGTTGCGCTTCCGTATTTTATGACCTCGAGCCAAATACTTTCCCGTCCGGCCCTCCCGCTCAGCCAATAACGACATAATATCTTACCTCTGTATCGCTTGCATATAAATCCACACCTCTTTTGACAGTCAGTTGTATACCAGAGACCGTTTGTTTGGTTTCTGTACACACACATCGTACTGTTCTTGAACGAATTGTTCCCTTGATTAACAAGCCTAGAAAAGCCCCATATCGAATGATCCGACCAACAGAAAGATCCTTGTGTTCCCTTTAGACCAAGATAAGTGCATGGGGACTGTAGGGTCTTTGTTTTCTTTATAAAATCGTCCTCTTCTTGGCTGACTATACTGATCAAGTTAGAGGAATACCTTTGGCAGAAGCTGTGTGCGTCGTTCCATGATAAAGAAGTGTTAAAAGCCTGATAACAGAACTGAAGATTGCCGGCGATCCATGGAAATACACAACCAACATTGCTGGCTGGGATACCTTAAAGAGAGAATAGACCTTAAAATCAAGGGTGGCGTATGGCCACGACAGGGATATATATATAGTAAAACATACATTAGAAGAACACTTGGTTCTTACTTTTACTGAGAGTCCTTCCCATAATGAATTACGCTCATACTGGAATCGCGAAACGATTGACGCGTGTATTAGCTGTCCACGACAAGCAAGCATTTCGAGATTAGCTGCACAAAGGATATTTCACCTGTTTTGTACTTGTAAGTCTTTGATATTTTATCATCACTAACCACATTAGACCACAGGAACAGCTCATCGACTGCCATAGCATGTACGTCTCTTCCTATGTACATTGACCAGCTGGTAGAGAACGTTCTTGATTGGTTTAGTGACATCACAGAGCCGTTGTTTTCTAGTCTGAGGAGGGATTATTGAAAGTAACGGTTATTTTACATCGGGCAAGTTTTTCTTAAGCTTTCGAAGCATTTGTTGGTTTGCTACTATGATTAAGGGAATAAAAGTGGTGGTCATGTTGGATGATGTTCACTATAGGTGGTTTGTAATCATTCCTAAGGGAATAAAAGTGTTGGTCATGTTGGATGATGTTCACTATAGGTGGTTTGCAATCATTCCTAAGGGAATAAAAGTGGTGGTCATGTTGGATGATGTTTACAGTAGGTGGTTTGCAATCACTCCTAAGGTAATGTAACTGGTGGAAATGATGATGATGTTCATTTTTGGTCATCTTGCAATGTTGATCACGTAGCGTCAGGTAGAGTACCTAGACAGTGAATCTACTTTTCGCTACAACTCAGTTTATTGCAATTTTTTCGAGACTTGGACGTTGTTGGGAAACTTGAACGTTGGAATGTCTGGCAACTGGGTTGCGTTGCTTGTTGCAAGAAAACCTTTCTGGTGCAACATTACCTTAACATCGGGCTTTATCCCTCCCTCATTTATGGCAGACCCTCACCTGGTACCATTGACATACAAGGTGAGCCCATTTGTCGAATTCCACGTGATTGCCACGTGATGCCAAGCGCTTGTTTCAAAGATCCTGTCATTAGACGTCACAGTCCAAGACTTCCTCATTTCCTCACTGCTAAGCCTCGTTTCTAAAACATCATCCTTTGTCTTGATGAAAGTGAGCCCACGGTTAGTACCTCCAAAAACTAACAAAACTTGTCTTATACCACGTTGATATGATTTGACCCAAAATGCAATGCTTAGGCCGTTTGGACAATTGACGACATCAACAAAGCAAGAATTCTTGCGATAGCCAAGATCAATCCAAGAATAGCTTCCATATAATCGAATCCCAAGGTTAGCTGATGACTGTATAACCTCACTCGCACCTAAAATACGTTTATGATAAAGTTAACTTAAAAAACACCCTCAGCAACGGTTAGTGATGAATAGGTAGGACCCCCCTTAAAACTCATGGTAATTGATATTGTTGAGCCCCTCCCAGGGGTTTAAGGGAACAAGGGAACAGGAGCATTTGTTTTCAGGGAACAGGGGATATTGTCAATTTTTTTTAGGGATCATGGGAACTCCTAATCAGATTTTTGGAAACAAGGGAACACCAATATTCTACTTTAAAAAGGATTATTTTTAACTTTTTGAGCCCCTTCAATGAAATCTAAGAGAAAAAAGCCTAATTGTTCAAAAAACATCTCAAAAATTGAAAAAGTTCCTTGAAGTGCTTTGACCCATGGGCTAGAAGTTATTTCAGATTTTTTTTCTTCAACTATTTTACAAATCCATACTTAACTTTATGGACCTTACTTCAACAGTTAGTTGCCAAAGATCGCTTTGAAATGTTTTTGTTTTCAAGAGATTTCTTCTTTTGAAAATTTTTACTGCCTTGCGCATGTGCAGGAGGTTTGGAATGACTCATTTAGCCTAGTGACAGTGTTTGCACAAATGAAAGACGCCTAAACAATCTTTTCTTTTCATTTTGGTTATTCTCTAGTAACAACATGCACCCTGTCACGGAACCGTATCCCGTCGATGATGACTACGCTGGGAACCATCTGGATGCCGCCGCCGGGCTAGGCAACGCATTCTTTGGAGAGATGCATTGGCAAGAGCTTGAAGTACTCAGTTGTATTTGACCATATCACAGAGTTGGGTTCGAGAATGGCGAAAGAGCTATACTAATACTTTTCTATAACTTTACTACCAAAGCATTAGAGTTTGAAGCCGTAAATCTAATGAAGGATCCATACCTCTTATGTAAGCATGCCATCGTTGTACTCCTTGTCTTGATCTGTCATACAGATATCTATAGTGTATTCTATTCATACTCCAATAGTGATCTGCATCAAGCGACGTGTTCCATAGCGTTGCTGCCACAAGGAACCCTGAAAACTTAACATATGAAGAACTGAGTGACATCTTGATCGTCCTTTCTGGCGTTCCTTAAGGGCCTTGCAAGAGGGTGGTTCTCAACTTTCCATGCTCCTTTACCGATTTTGAAAAACGAACCGTAATTTCGGACAGAAATGATCGCTTCTCGGAACAATTTTTTATCTTTGCCATACGCTTTTGCGTTGTCTCTTATCAAGATTCAATCGGGACTTCGGAACCGCAGAGCGAATTTTGGATTGGTGGGACTAAATAGGAGAGTGCGCTAGATTATTGGATTGGCAGGGCTAATATAGATGGGGGCGCTGGATTATTGGATTGGCGAGGCTAATATAGATGGGGGCGCTGGATTATTGGATTGGAGGGGCTAATATAGATGGGGGCGCTGGATTATTGGATTGGAGGTGCTAATATAGATGGGGACACTGGATTATTGGATTGGCGGGGCTAATATAGATGGGGGCGCTGGATTATTGGATTGGCGGGGCTAATATAGATGGGTGTGATGGATTATTGGATTGGCGGGACTAATATAGATGGGGGCGCTGGATTATTGGATTGGAGGGGCTAATATAGATGGGTGTGATGGATTATTGGATTGGCGGGGCTAATATAGATGGGTACGATGGATTATTGGATTGGCGGGGCTAATATAGATGGGTGCGATGGATTATTGGATTAGCGGGGCTAATGTAGATGGGGACGCTGGATTATTGGATTGGGGAGAGCTAAATAGATGGGTGCGCTGGCTTATTGGATTGGGGAAGGAGCTAAAATTTTAAGAGAGCGGTCATTACTGACAAGAAATTCAAAATGGCGAGAATTATTGGGGTATAGCCCTCCCGACCCGGCCTTCTCCAAGGTCCCTAGAGTAGACTGAAAGTTTTTTTTCCAGATTTTGCGACATCACTTTATAAAAATCGATATTTTAGAATTCAAATTCGATCTTTGGATTCCTCGCAGAATCAGTTATAAGACTAGACGCACAAATAAAGCTATTTGTTCCCCCTCCCACGACTACATCGAACGAGTAATATATTGACATTTGTATTTGATTATTTCCTGTCATCAGCTGATATTGACCGACAGACACTTATCTAATGAAGAACATGCCAGTTAGTTTATCAATATACATGAAATGGAAAGTTATAGATATCGTATTATTTCATTTTTATGTTTATGGCAGGGTAATACATCATTGATACTGATAAAACTCGTTGCTCGCCAAGACTCACCTTTAAAAATACCACACAACATATCAAACAAAATTGAATTGCCATTTTCAGAAGAAAAAGCGAAGACAGGTTTACCAACGAGTGATACCTTCAAATAAAAAAAAAACAGTTGATAAGATTTCTTCTTTCGCACTTTATTTAGCACGATGAAACGGCTCTGATTGGCTTATCCGTGTTGCCCATAGTAACCACGTCTAAGCAGATGGCTTCGGAAGAATTTCTTAATGGCAATGAAGTTTAAACCAGTATGAGATGGGAAATATTCTACTCCTTGAAACTTTTCAATTAAAGTGCACAAATGGTTGTCCTTCTCAGTACTAAAATAGACATTCGGATCAATTTTACCCCTGCGTGTTTAGTGCGGTGGTGGATTTATAAGCTTTACAAGCATTCATTAAATAATCACGTTCATCAGTGGTATCCCGTTGTAAAGATATACTCTAATCTTTGCTCCTATCTTTTTGAAGCTAGTGTGTTGGATAAATATTAGTGTTACGGTTATTATATTTTTGGGGGGGCGGTTTTTTTATTTCAGCTTCAAAAGCGAGTTTTTTTGCGATTTTATGGCCAAAACAAGCAATTTAAAACAATAAAACATAGGTTTTCTATGTTATATAACCTGGTAAAACATAGGTTTTTAACCATTCAGAGCGCGCATACTATACTATATTATAAAAAAATAAAAACTTGCTTTCCATGAATGCCGGGCTTTAGATATCAAAAATCAGTTTAACGGGTAACGAAATTCGTTAAGATATCGTTCCTGTCTTGTATTGTTAGGTTAACTATTTTACATAACAGCACCACGATAGCTAAAACTTTTTTCAAGTAATTGATGTGTGGTATGTCTTAATGTCCCTTTTTGCTTGGCAAGGCCCAATTTATTCTTACTGATTTACACAGGGGAGGGGAGGGGGATCCTGCTAGTTAGCCAGAAACCAAAAATGGCTTAATGCTATCGCTTTGCGATTTGAACCCGGAAGTCGTTTTACAAAAGTTTCTTTTTATTAGGAAATTCCAACCGCGATCTTAACGCAGTGGTATTGTGCTGTTTTTATGATATATGGTATAACATACATTAGTAAAACTAAGGCAACCGAAAAATAGATAGCAGACCAGTTTTCGTATGAGTGTGAAACGTACGGTTCCGTGACTCTTAAATGGCTTCCGTTCTGAACCAATCGGAAAGCAAGGAAACAGACACCATCCAATCACAATGCTCATCAATGCACATCCAATTTAGTTGCTATAAAAACTTTGCACTAGGGAGGATTTAAAAATTGAAACGTTTAGGGTAGGCGGCTGGCACAGAAAGTGGTATCAGAACACTGTAGATAGAAAAACGAAGCTAAAAACCAAAAATTGACAATAATTAATAATAAGCGGCCTATCTTCCTCCCTCCCAATGCTACTGCTTCCTTGGGTAATTGACGTTTTGGATGAACTTATCAGTGTTAAAACTCTCTGTAAATTTTGATAAGAACCATAGAAGTGATGCATGAGGGATGAGATTAATGTACGGTCTTTCGTTACTGTGCTTACCTGCCTGGCCGGGTAATGTAACGTCCTTGTGCACAGTTTATCGTAAAGAACACTGGAAAATTAAGTAGCTGACTGGCGCATATGTTGTTTGGTGTCTTTGGAGCAAGCGCACCTTTATCGTCTGTAACGAAGGGTGCTATCACTGTTAGTTACTTAATGCAGTCTTGTTGTGAGAAAATTTCGATTTTAGGCAAGCACTTAACAGAATACTGGTCAATATTACTTTAATGTAAAGTGAAAAGCGTGTGCCAGGCTATTAGATTTGCCCACTTAACGATTGAATGAAAATCCGGTGTTTTCTTCCAACGCTCTAATAGGGACACATAGGTTATGAATAAATTTAAGAGTTCTTAAGCGCGTTGAAAAGAATTAAATACAAACTGGGCGGAATAAACAGTTTTAGCTTAAGAAACCTGTTAACTGTGGTAATCATTTTGCTTTCGTACATCATGAATAAGCGGGTTTAAAGTTAATTAAAGTGATGTTTGAATATTTCAATCGATGTATGAATTTATGACTTTGTAACCCTCGTACGGAAGTAAGCGATTAATGGACTCAATATTGGTATAGCTTCGTTCTACTGTCACCCGTTGATTCGAATTGGAAATAAATAATGTAATTCTAGTGAGTTTAGTTGGTAATTCAGTAAACCAAAGAAAAGGGGCTAATGAGACGATTTTAGGGGATTCTTTTTTTAAGTTACAAGAAAAAAATTCTCAGTATTAGTTATTTTTAAAATCCGAAAGGAACACGCTCCAGAATAATTAGCTTTATTAAGAGGAATCTTAAAAATTGACATTGTTAGAAGAAAGACCACTATAGTTTTTTTTTTTTTTTTTAGTTCATTTTTGATCCTCAAAGAACTGGTAGGTAGTAAAACTACAACAATTCTGTAAGTTCTTTGTTGCGTTTTTCTTCATTTGTAATTCGAAACTTTTCTGCCTTATATTGCTCTTTCTCCTAAAACGTTTTCCGGTGCATTATCAACTAAATTTGTATTTTCGCAGGCCTGTCGCAACTCTAGATTTAGGAGCCTCATTACTGATCTAATTCACCAAGCTGATAGTCCTTTGAGGACCGGGAGGCTGTTTTGTGAACCCTTAAAAATAATATAATATTCCGGCTAGTTGTCTTTTCTCCCGTCCAATTTCTCGACTTCATTTCATTTGCCTTGTCAAAGGGATTGTAAATCTGGATGTATACAGTCATTGTCAAATACCTTATCCATTTACAAACACAAGAACGTCATCTTAAAATAAACCCGTAAAAGAAACCGTGGATTAAGAACCTGTAGGCTGAAATTGGGCAGTTCAGCCTGAAAATATACTCACTCAGGTTCTTACGTTGAAAACTTACCAAGCTCTCACACACACACACAAAGTGCTATAAGAAAAAATACAGTAAAACTTGAAATAATTAATGTACTAGAATGGTCATAATCTATCATTCATTAGCTTCTCCAGAGCAACGTAATTAGGGTAATGGATTGCCTTAGAGTAAATCAAGTTCTTGATTATCAAACAAATGGCAGGTCTTTTGAAACAAGATCCAGGAGTGTTCTTTGTCTAAACAACAATTTATTAACTATTACATTATTCAAACATGCAATAAATAGTAAAGAACCTGTTCAGCCTGATTCTTAGAAAACACCCATAGTTTACCATTATAATATAGATTGATTCGGAGTTGCTGTGATCGTCCGGGTGAGTGTAGTCTTGAGAAAGACTGTTGTTGGTGGAGACTGACGTTTCGAC
>JANTNT010006682.1:0-24792 GCA_024752375.1 Entacmaea quadricolor | reverse complement strand
TTTTTTCAATTACTTTAATTAGATTAAAGTTATTAACTCGGACCCAGTCCCTTGCTCGTTTTGTTACGGGCCAATTGATATGGATATTAACATGCATGGGTAATTTATCTTCTTGGTTTGAAATCATTCCTAAAGGAATATAATGACAAAAGACTTGATACTGGTTGATGTAACAAGAGGTGACTTACAAAGGTTACCATCGAAAATTCCCGTTTTGAAATCAACCAAAATGGCGGTGGTGACGTCATATTTAAAACTCTTCATATTTTGGCTTAGTTTATTTTTAGGTATCAGTGCTTCGATAATGTTGCGCTCAGTAAAGACGTAAATAAACTATGAAATTTCTACAACAATCAATGTACAATATTCTATAGATATAACTTAATATATTCACATCAAACCATCTGAAAATCCCCCGCAGTGCTTGCATCAGGATCGCCTCCTCGACTGGTCACGTGAATCGCTTCTTTCCTTATTTGGTGTTGACACTTGTCAAAATCGTAGTGTCCAGTCTCTAATGGTAGCGCGGTCGAGTTATGTAAAAAACCTTTTTATTTCTAAAAGAAAGAAGAGATTGAATCAATAAGACAATGCAATCTAGACTGATATAAATGAAATTAATCGTCATGTCACAGGTAGTCCACGTTGTCGCTTTGTAACACTATCGTATTATAAGAAAACTAACGCCTGATTTTCACGGTACAATTTCCCCTAAAACTATTGCATGCAATCTGCTAACACCTTGTTGACTTACAAATGTCTTTTAAAAGGTTTTAAAATATGTCTTAAAATGCTACAACTTTCTTTCTTGTCGTACACAACAGTTTTAAGGAGGTTGTAGGGTGTTGAGAGCATGGCGTCAGCAGATTGCAGTTGTACCGTCTAAATTTCCCTTTACCAGCCCAGTAAAATGCTAAATCGTTGAATGAAGATTGCAAAGGACTATTGAAAAGTTCTATCAACTCTCTTTCAACCTGCGTGGTAGAATTGGAGTTTAATAGAGCCATTTATAGTCTCACAACACAAGGCGAAGAGGTGCAGCTTCTTAATAGTAAAGTCCATTCAATGATTTAGTACTTTTATTGGATTCACATATATTTTCTTCAAATACGATATCATTACATAAAGTATAGCTTGGGCTACCTGTGTTACAACAGAGCACATAAACAAGGAGAATGATAATTCTCTACAAAATCGTCAAAAGTTAAATGACTCAATACCAAAAAAAATTATCCAAATATTTGATTTCGTCATTTTATTTTCTGTCAAAAACGGGAATTTAAGATCTGGGAAAATCTGGCAAGTTAACAAAGCATGCGCGCTCATTTTACATGGATTCATTTCCATGTTTATGTTGGGTTTTAAGAACACCTTTTTTGGCCAATCAGAACGCCTGTTATATCTCTGTTATGTATGGAAATTAGTAAAATATTAAATAGATTGTCAATGCCTTGATGCCTACACGACGTTCTAGTTATGATAAAGTTTGTTTATAGATATTTGGAAGTTTTTTAACGGATTCGTCGCGTCTTGGTTATTTTCACGACAGACTCACCTCTGAAGGGTATTCGCTACATTGTATATTCACGGTTTGTCTGTTTTGGGTATTTTAGACTTTGATGTCTGGACATTTACATTTACCGACGGCCTGTCATCGTTGCTGTTTTCTTTTTCACCAAAAGGGTTATGGGACCCAGGAGGTTCTTCAGGTGGCATGGAAGAAAAAGGCAGAAATGGTAATTGCTGTGGTCCAAAAGGCATCATGGGAAACACAGGGGGGAATTGTGGTCCAAAGTTTGGGCCTACTTGAGGTCCCACTTGGGGTCCAAATGGTAATCCAAGTGGAGACTGCGGGACTGGCGCAAATGATCTTTCATTCCCAGGAGCAGGTGAGTTATCCATAGGAACTTGAGGCAGTTGCTGACCCATAGGAAGCGCCGGCTGTTGTGAAGGCGTTTCCATCGGGGGCTCGAGATTCATTTGTTGCTGAATCAAAGGGTTTGGAAGGTCAGCGTTTTGAAGAAACTGCAACACATTTTGTCTCGCGTCGGGTTCATTTTGACGTAGAAAGAGCAGTGGTTGTTGAGGAGCTTGTGCGGTAAGTGCCGATTGGTCGTCTTGATACATGGTAGGATTCCCAGGTACCAGAGCAGCTGGATTATTCACCAATGGATTTTGAAGTGGAGGTGGTGGTGGTGGTGGAACAAGTGGACCACCTACTCCACCGTCATTAAGGCGTGGCTGTACCCCTCCAGGTCCTTGATTCCCTCCAGGGTTCCCCGGGAACACATCGATTGGTTTCTCATCGTTGTTATTAGCATTTCCGGTGGTGAACATAATTTGCGGGGTTTGTTTGGGTTTTTTAAGTAGATCTCCTAATAACTTGGGTCCGCGGCGACGTTCTAGAATATGGCTGATCAGGTCTTCTAATTGTCTTTTTTGTTTATATTTCGTTCTTATTGATTTATCTCCTTGTGCATGCATTTGCTTTGTCAGAGATCTTCGGGACACGACAATTTGACGAGGTAGAACCTACAATACAAATGGCCCAAAATAAAGCTTAAAATGCTGCCAAACATCGAGGCATCAAAACATTGACCATCCTGCACTCATCCAATTGTCATGCAATTTAAATATCGATATTGATGTTATCTTTAATTACAGTTAATAATACGGTACAATCAAGTGCCATCAAAACAATTAGACTAATAGGACAATACCATCGCTGCGCTCGGACGCAAATGGTGCTACGCGGGCCACAAATAAACAATATGCCCTCCAAAAGTCATGTCATTACCATTATCATCAATATACAAGGCCAAATTATGAAAAGTAGTTTATGACTGCCAAATGTTTATGACTTAAGACTGTCAAAATTACATTCAGAAAAAGCTTCAAAAAAGTTTGAATTATTGAAAAAAACAAACTACCGGCTTCAAGGCAAAAACGGGCGTTATACGAAACTCGCGTTTTTAAATGGTTTTCCCGGAAAATCTGATTGGTCGAGAGCAGTCGTACGATGCCTTCTCAACCAATCATGATTAGGGCGGTTGGCGCGCGTTTGCAGCCCGCTCGCTTGGTATTTGGCCCGCTAATTCAGTTGGAAGTTCTGGCGAGGGCAGTTTAATATTTTGCAGCGTATATTCATGATAATACTCCATTTACACAGAAGCCTACGGTGCGGACATTGCAAACAGGACCACTCACACAAAGTTAACCAATCAAGATTTAGAGTGATAAACTTGAGCCAATCATGGGAGATCACAATCAGTAGAATCTTCAACTCAGCCAATCACAATGTTTCATTCCCAGTCTCTTGATAACATGAATGTTGCTTGTCAGACATAATTCAGATATCGGCTTTTTTTACTTGACTTGTTAGGATTGGCCCAAGTTGAAATGCATTGTTTTCATTGTATTTCATGATTGTTAAACTAATTAGCTGGCTCTACACCTATCTAAACTAAACCTGTGAGGTAGTTTTAACCCTGTGTCAATAAACACAATAGATGGATGGGTTGCAGGTAATTTAAAACACCGTGAATAAAAACGAGTTTACTTAACTATTCACGGTGTTTCAAATTACCTACAACCCATCCATCGATTCTTTGCATTATACACCGACGAAGCAAACTCGATTAATCACTAGTTTTCTTTTGTGTCAATAAACACGAAATTGAAGCGTAAAAGTCCAAAACTTTTGTGCAAAACACAGATTAATTAAACAGGTTTTTTTTTTGTTTTGAATAGGGTATTAAATCTTCCAGTTATTGACAAAGTGTTAGCCATTTTGGAGTCAAGGAAGGGACTGCAATGTAATTAAGTGATGACTGAGCTTGGCATATGAACTCACTAACAGGTCTTGCATTCCTGTTCCGTCATGTTGGATGACAAGTAAGATATTTAAAGCGATTTAATTGTGATTGCTTGTGTTGCTCATTATGAATATTTGAATATGGTATTCGCATTTGCAATTCATTATGTCGTAATAAGATGATTATATTCAGTGATAGCTTGTGTTGTTCAAAATGAATATTGAAATATGGTATTCGTATTTGACTTTCAATATGTCGTACTAAGATGATTGTTTCACGTGTTATTAGGTCATATTGCCTATTGAACACCACGAGTCGCTTTTGGCTGCAGTCAAGAACTCTAATTTTTTGTGATATATGAGAACTTGTCATTTTGTTAGACTTTATTCGCAAACTTTCAAAACATTTGTCTTCAATTCGTTCGTTTCTAAAACCATTGATTTCTAATGACTTCTAGTCTCTCCCGCAACTGCAAAAATGTTTCCAGTTAATGTTTGGTTAAAGTTTTAAGGTCCTCGTACGCGAGGAGTCGTTAAGCAGGAACGTGCCCAAGGGACATGAAGCATCGATAAAATAATATTCCGTTGAAAAATAAAACGAAGAAACATGTAGCGGACATTGAATAGCGGCAACATGTAGCAGCATTAAAATCAAATAGTGTACATACATTGGTAAAAGTTGCTGAAACATATCTCAAAGAAATCAATTCATGTTCTGTCCACACGATGGGTATTGCTTCGTGGCCTTGTAGTAGGAACACAGCGTTGTGACTGTGAGTCGGCTAAGTGTTTAAACAGGATCCACAGCAATACCAATCGTTTGGACAGAACATGAATTGATGTCAATGGGACATGTTTCAGCATGTCATGAAACCTTCTGCTAGCTCCTTACCTGGGGTTGATTGGTATGCGTATGTTTAGTAAGCGTCTGCTGTCCACCCAAATAATCAAGCAGTCTTCTCTTCTTGGGGTTGGGATGATTTTGAATTTTAGACCTTGCAGTTTCTACGTTTATATTGACCTTTGGACTTTGTGAATATGGATCTTCAGCTCCGTAATATTGTTGGGGATTTCCGAGTGGTTGAGCAACACCTTGGACGGTTTGGTAGGAGTTCACTGCACCTAGAGGCTGTGGAACATTGTATAATTGCCTTTTAACTTTTGTGTCTTTTATTAATTTGGAATCAGGAACTTTAGATCTTCCATGAGTTGACTGTGTAATGCTGTTAATATCTGTACGTCCTAATGGACTTAACAGTGGAAAAGTTCCAAATAACTGCCTCTTTGTAATGGTTTTATCTTTTTTCCCGCTGAGTATTGATTTCTTTCCTGTATTCTTTGGTAATTTTGGGCTTTTAGTTATGGAAGACTTGGCAATTTGAACGCTTACATGTACTCTGGGTCGATGTCCGAGGACCATTTGATCAGCATCTCCAACTTGGCTATATTGATTGTCATAGGGTTGAAGTGTGTTTAATGGCGCAGGATGTGCATAAGCTGATTCTTGGTCCTGAATGACTTGTTGAGTCTGTTCTTGTGGTAGCGCAGTAACATGTTCGGTTTGTGGCTCAACCTGCACAACTTGTTGGTCCGGTTGTTGAACCTGCCCAAGCTGTTGAGAAACCTGATGTACTGTCTGTCCAAGGTCAGCTCCATAGAATCCCTGTCCTTGCACTGCCGCTAACCCGTCAATTTGAACATTAACTGGTGCCCTTCTAACACCTAAAGGAATTAAAAACTGGCGCTTACGAGGCAACACATTTTTCGACTTGGAAAGCGATAACTTTTTGTTAGACAATCCAATGCTGATAGCATTTTCAGCATAAGAGGAAAACTCTCTCTTTTCTCCACCTTTTGCTTTAGTATTATTACCTTTACTATTGACACTTCTTTTCATGATCCCAATGTGGCGTTTTTGATCTTTTCCCTTATTAGATTCTTTAATTTGTTTGATTTGGAATTTCTTAGCATCATTTTGATTTTTTGATAACCTGGTTTTCTCTAATGGAAATTTAAGTCCATGAGGCAGTTCGTTCATTCCATAGATTTGTCTCTTGACCTTCTTAGACTTCACTACTGCTTTCTTATTGTTCTTGGCTGTGTTTAACAAGAGTTCTGATTTCTTTTCGCCGACTTGTACATTTTTGCTTTTTAATTTCGTTGGAATGGCGTGCTTTCTCTGCATTTGTAATTCACTAATAACCATACCGTTTACTCCATGTGTCTGGCTTTCTTTCTCCGGCTCACGGCTTGAAAATGAAGGAACAAGAACTCCATTCTGAAGAAACCTCTGAGGTAAGACCTGCAAGGCTGGCACTCTACGAAGAAGCGATATCCTTTGACGTTTATGTGCATCTTTCTGAATATTATTATCACCTGAAACTATTCTTCTTTCAGTGCTGCTTGGCTCCTTTGTGTTCTTTTTAAGCTTTGCTCCTGGGAGATTAGATTTGGCCGTATTCACGTTTACGTTAACAGTTCCTTGAGTTGGTCCAGGAAAGAATGACTGCATCGGCATTCGAATGGGGAAAGGAAGTGCCACTTGTTGAGCTTGTATTGGAGCAAACGGAAAGGATCCGAAAGGACTCATTACTGGGACTGGATTAGGTAAAACCTCTGGTGCAGTAGGGAAGAAAGAGGCTGGACCCTGTCCTGTTGGAAAAACTGTCCTTTGTTCGGCCAGCGCTTGAGGACCTTCAGGAAAGATAGGAACTTGACCTCGAAGATGAAGAATTTCTTCATCATTCATCGGCATTGTCATTCTGTTTTGTCCTTGCATCTCTTGAAGTTGAGCAAAATTAGGATTTTGCTCGCCTTGAAGACCCTCCATGAATTTTGAAGGCTGCTGTTGTTGTTCCAAGAAATTTTGTTGAAGTTGCTCCTGGTTCTGCACTTGAGTAGAAGTGCCTTCAAAAAATCCTTTACTTTGTGTTTGTCTTTCTTGTGGCTCTGCTGTTGCGTCATTCAGTTCCCCAGCACCAATCTCATTCAAACCTTCAGCGCCTGCATTCAAACCAGCAAACTGTTCATTCTGTACTTCATTTCCAAGCTGTAATGAGCCTGGATTGTTAGGATTTATTCCAATCAAGTTAGAATGAACGTTATTGTTCACTTCAGTCCGCGGCGTAAACTCATCTCGTTTGCTGTTTTTTCCTTTCTTTCCTTTGATTTTCATCTTTTTGTCAATATCTTTTCGAGGAGACCTTTTTGGTTTGGCAACTTTACTTCTCTTTGAAAGAAAGAAAGAAGAAAGAGGTCCAGATATTGGGATATCATATCGTCCAGTTGTCAAAGGGGAATGAGGAAGATAATTCAACAATTGACGTTTACTTCGTATTGTAATATCCCGAGGTGAAGAACCAGGAATGTCTGACTTTGAAGCATGTACATCTACACTGACTTTAGGACGCTTGTGATGAAACGTTTCTCCTGTATAGAATTCGTATAGATTAGTTAAGTATTGCTTTATAAGGTCTCTTCGCTGAGATTCAGGATCACTATTGTCGTCCTCATCGTCATCACTGGGAATTTCTGGGCTTCGACGGAAGAACAATGGGCTTATATTCCAGTATGGGTTATAAGGCCTGTAACCCATAAACGGTCCATATCCATGAACGAGATAATTGATTGCCAATGCATATGGGTTAATGATTTGAGGAAAAAGCTGTCTTTTATCCCGCTTCATAGTTACGCTTCTCTTGTTCCTTCTGGGTTTCAGAATACTCGACCGTACAGATTGAACGTTGATATTTACATGTGGTCGTCTTTGGGGTGCAACATTTATAAGCGGATACGAAGGTAACATCAATGGACGATACCCAAGGTACTGTGGAGGAGCCGCATGAAGTAGTGGGGTGACGGGTGCCTGGTTATATAGAAGGTGTGGCACTGCTCCAAATACTTGAGGTTGCATTAAAGGAAGTACTTGGCGTCTCTGACGAAGCCTTTTGGTCTTTTTATCAGGAATAGTCGATCGCTCTGTCTCGACATGCACATGAACTCTTGGGGATTTTATTGATGGATATCCAGAAAAGAAAGAATTTTGTAGTAAGGGTTGAGCAAAGGGTAGTCTTGAATACACAGCCTGCGAGTTTTGAAGTGCTGGAGCAAATCCGGCATTCACCACATGTTCCTCGGGTTGAATAAGCCTTTGGGATACCACCCCATTCGTATTACCAACGTTCAGAGGAGTTTGCAAAATGCTTGGATTAATTAATACTTGTCTTTTCTCTTTCTGAGATTCAAGATCTCTCTTTGCAACATGGCGTTCGTAATCAGCACTCGGAACTCTAGGAATGGTAGACATCTTTTGAAGGCGTTCTACGATAGGACCTTTCGGGTGGACAACATTTAATGGCGATTCAGGCAAAAACAGAGAATGAGAGCCTAAAATCTGCCTTTTGCTGATTGTTTTACTATTTTGATCATCGTCTGTAATGTCTGTGTGAGTGTTTTCTTTTTTGACTGGAATCTCAGTCTTAGATATAGTTGACTTAGTTGAGGGGCGTGATTCATTATCGGCAGGTTTATTTTCCTTATCTTTTCTTGCATGTTCGATATTTGATCTGTGGAGCAGGTATCCTCCTCCACCGTGGTAACCATGGTAACCTCCATCGTGGAAATGTCCATGGTAACCCTCATGTCCACCATGATGTCCAATGTAATCAAAGCCCTCGTCGTAGTGTTCAACGTGGGATGGTATTCCAATATAGTTGGTTTCGTGAGATACTGTAGAGCCATGCGGCTCATACAAAGCTGAATGGTGAACAACGAACGTATCATGCGAGTGTATGATTGGCTGATGAACGGCTGGTGGAGGCTGATGAAATACAATAGGAGGTTGATGGTACACTACAGCAGGTCTATGCACCACAACAGGAGGCTGGTGATAGATGATTGGAGGTCTGTGGACAACAATAGGTGCACGATGAACTACGATGTCAGGTCTGTGATACACTTCGGGAGGAGGATGGTAGATTATCGGTGGACGGTTAACGATGATGTCATTTTTCTTGTCCGCCTTTACGTCTTTTTCAACTTCGGCATGTAATATATTAACCTTCTTTGTAGCATTTTCTTGACTATTTTTTGTCTTATTCTTCTTAGCAGCCTTGTGAGCTTTTTTAACCGTGGAAGACTTGTTTTTCTCTACTTTTGATTTGCCAAATCCGCCTACAACATGTCCATAGCCATATCCCCAACCTCCGTCAAAGGCATGTGGTGCCCCAACATAGGTACCAGAATGCGCTATGTGAGAACCAAAAGGCTCATAATACGTGTGAGGAACGTATTGATCATGAGAGTAGAAAACTGGTTGATGAACCAATGGCGAGGGTTGATGAAGCACTACTGGAGGCTGCTGATAGACTACAGCAGGTTTGTGTATTACGACGGGGGCTTGGTGCATCACTATAGCAGGTCTGTGAATTACTATATCTGGTCTATGAATAACCACATCGGGTCGATGGTAGACTTCTGGTGGTGGATGGAACATGATAGGAGCCCTATGCATAACAACTACATTCTTTTTGAGTCCCTTGTGATGACGGGTATGAGATTTGACATGCCTTGATTTATTATCCACTGTTGACAAACTGCGTCTGTTTCTGAAGTGCTTTCCTTCAGCTGCTCTATGAGATTTTGATGTTCCTTTCCCCTTGTGAACCCTTTCCACATCCGATCTGGCAATTGCAGGTCCGAAAGAGCCTGCTTGTGGTGTAAACCTGTGGATTCCAGCAGGCCCATAAGCGTTAAATGGAGTAGGACCATATCCATGAAATCCTGGTCCATTATGATACATAAAGGGTCCGTTATGTAACATTCCTGGTCCAAATCCTGGTCCTGGTAGAAATCCTGGTCCCGGTCCAACACCTAGTCCTGGTACAAATCCTGGTCCCCTTTCAAAACCTGTCACTGGTCCAAAACCTGTTGCTGATCCGAAACCTGGTCCTGGTCCAAAACCTGATGCTGGTCGAAAACCTGATCCCGGTCCAAACCTGTTCCATAGGCTAGATGGGTTTTGAAAGGGTCCATGTACTCCAAACCCGCCACCAAAGAAGTGAGGGGCACCAACATAAGTTTGGTCATGATGAACATGCGATGCAATTGGCTCAAAATACTGATGCGCAATATAGCTGTCATGGGAATGCATAACATTCTGATGAACCAGCGGAGGTGGTTGATGAAAAACAACTGGTGGAGGGCGGTAGATAACAGGGGGGCGATGAATAACGACAGACGATTGATGATAGACTACAGACGGCTGATGATACACTAGGTCTGGTTTGTGGACTATAATATTTGGTCTATCGTATATCTCTGGAGGCGGGTGATATATCATTGGAGGTCGCTGAATAAGGACCAAGTTTTTCTTGTCACCCTTAACGCTTTTCTTAGAAATTTTACGAGAAGAGTGGGTAGGTATATCTTTCTTTAAACTTTTCACTGACCTCCTTTGAAGAAACTTTTGAAACATCCGAAACTTGGAATTCTTATTTTCTTCATATTCAGAAATACTTCTCTTTGTCTTGTGATGGTAAGTTTTCTTTGTTTGCTTTTCAACCTTTGATTTCCCGAAAGCATGACCATGACCATGGCCGTAGCCCCAACCCCATCCCCCACCAAAGAAGTGTGGAGCTCCAACATACGTGCCTGCATGAACCAAGTGTGAATGGAAAGGTTCATAAAATTGGTGAGCCAGGTATGCATCATGCGAGTGGATTATAGGTTGATGGACCATTGGTGTGGGTTGATGAAATACTATAGGAGGTTGGTGATACACAACAGCAGGCCTATGAAGAAGGACAGGAGACTGATGGAATACTACAGATGGTCTATGAATAACTATGTCCGGCCGATGAAGCACAACGTCTGGGCGATGGTAAACTTCTGGAGGAGGATGATAAATAACAGGTGGTCGACGCATTACAACTACGTTCTTTTTGTGTCCATCAACTACTTTTGTTTTATGACCTTTAGAAGTGCTTTTTATGCTTCGCCTATTTTTATCTTTAGATTTTGATGTTTTAGTTTCATCTTCTTCGTAATCGTCGTCGTCGTCGTCATCTTCATCATTGTCTTCCTCCTTATCTTTTCTACCCGTGTTTTTTAATGACTTTGCTTTCTTAGCAGCTTTTCCGTCTGCAGTGTATTCTACTTTTGATTTGCCAAAGGAATGACCTGCATGATATCCATAACCCCAACCCCATCCTCCATGATAAAAGTGAGGAGCGCCAACATACGTCCCAGCATGAGTAACATGGGCCCCAGCTGGTTCGAAATAGTGGTGAGGCAGATAGGTTTCATGCGAGTGCATAATTGGTTGGTGTACCATAGGGGTTGGCTGATGGAACACTATGGGCGGTTGATGGTAAATAACCGCTGGACGGTGAATTACAACTGCAGACTGGTGGAAAACTACAGATGGCCTGTGGATGACAATGTCTGGTCTGTGAAGTATGACATCAGGGCGATGATACACTTCCGGTGGTGGATGATATACAACTGGAGGACGCCTCATCACGACGACATTCTTCTTATGACCGGGTGCTACAGTCTTAGATTTTGAAGTATGCATCTTCTTCTCGATTTTTTTACTTTTGTCCTCGACATCTCGCTTTGAACGTTGCTTCGAAACTTTTGAGTTTTTCTTTGCTTTACTAGTCTTTTTGGGACTTTTGACAACTTTTGATTTTCCAAAAGCAGTTCCAAAGCCACCATATCCGTACCCAAATCCTCCACCATAGAAATGAGGTGCTCCTACATAGGTACCTGCATGCTCAATATGAGAACTATAAGGCTCGTAAAACTGGTGTCCAATGTAGGTGTCATGAGAATGTATAATATGGTGATGTACCATAGGTGCTGGCTGATGGAAGACAACTGGTGGTTGATGATATATAACAGGTGGCCTATGAACCACGACAGATGGTTGATGATATACAACCGATGGCCTGTGGATTACTATGTCTGGACGATGTATTATCATATCTGGCCGATGATAGATCTCTGGAGGTGGATGATAAATGAAAGGAGGGCGATGTGCAATAACAATATTCTTCTTATCACCTTTTCCGTTTGATTTCTTTGAGCTCAAATGTCCTTTCTTCGGAGTTTCTGTTATTTCTCTTTTAACTTTCTTTCCTTTACTTTTCACCTTTGGGACTAACGATTTGCCAAACGCAGGACCCCAAGCAGGGCCACCCATTCCCCAACCGCCTGGGTAATAATGAGGGGCACCAACATATGTCCCAACATGATGTATACTTGATGCAAAAGGCTCGTGATAAGTGTGCGCAATGTAAGAATCGTGTGCATGCATCACAGGTTGAGTGTTCAATGGTGGAGGCTGATGAAAGACAACTGGAGGCTGTTGGTATACGACGGGTGGTCTGTGAATAACTACAGATGGTTGATGGTACACTATTGAGGGTCTGTGAATGACCAAGTCAGGTCTGTGGACCACAACATCCGGTCTGTCATAGATTTCTGGAGGCGGGTGATAAATCATCGGAGGCCTCATAATCAATATTTTGTTCTTCTTACCCCCTGTTTTTGAATCTTTCTTTTGCGGTTTGGTTGAACGTCTGCTTCTCTCTTTCGTTTTCATTTTGGATTTACTGTTCTTTTCAATATTTGATTTACCAAAAGCTGATCCGAACCCAAACATCCCTCCAGCATAAGGAGACGGTGGGTAAAAGTGCGGTGCCCCTACGTACGTCCCAGCATGCTCAATATGGGACCCAGAAGGCTCGAAAAACGAATGTTGCACATAGGCATCATGAGAGTGAACTACCGGCTGTCTTACCATCGGAGGAGGTTGGTGAAACACAACAGGGGGCTCATGATATATCACAGGTGGTCTGTGAAGTACTACAGAAGGTTGGTGGTATACTATAGATGGTCTGTGGATTACCAAATCAGGCCGATGGACCACAACGTCTGGACGATCGTAAATCTCGGGGGGAGGGTGATAGACCATGGGAGGGCGATGAACTACTATTAAATTTTTTCTGTCACTTTTCTTCTGACCATGATTTTTCACTCCGTTTCCTTTCGTATTTCCTTCTTTTATACTCCTTTTACTATTTCTTTTTGCAGCAACTCTTGACTTGGTGTATAATGTGCCAGAGACTGCAGGGGAATTCTCACCATAGCTACCTTGCAAAAAGGGGTCGGTAAAGAAAGTCTCATGCTGCTCCATTAACGTATATGTAGGGTCAAATACACGATGAGCGTGACGCTTCATGTCTTTATGATGGTGATAATGGTGATGATTACGCCTGTTTGATCTCTTGTGACGAATTTTTTTGTGTTTTGACTTTTTGCTGGCCTTATGTTTCTTAGATTTCCTTACTTTGCTTTTCTTAGTGTGCTTTTTGGAAGTTTTCTCTACTGATGATCTTCCGAATGCAGAACCAGATGGCAGACTAGGAGCGAAGGGCCCCTGGAACGTATTTCCAAAAGGTTGCATGCCCCAACCATAAGGATTTAAGCCAGAATAAAAATGCGGTGCACCAGTGTATGTTTCCACATGATGTACATCACTGCTGTAAGGTTCGAAATACTGATGAGCTACATAAGTATCATGTGATTTTATTATGGGTTGATGGTTCAGGGGAGGAGGTTGGTGAAACACGACCGGAGGCTGTTGATATACGATTGAAGGCCTGTGTACAACAACTGAAGGCTGGTGGTAAACGATAGATGGTCTATGAATAACGAGATCTGGACGATGAACAACAATGTCAGGTCGATCGTAGATCTCTGGGGGCGGATGGTAAATCATTGGTGGCCTGTAAACGAGTACATTGTTCTTGCGTTCACCTTTGGCGGGCTTGGATTTTTTTGTTTTGTTTTGCATCGATGGAATCTTGCCGTCTCCTGAGCTTACGCCACTACTTTCGTCTTCGTTTTCGTCTTGGTCTCGTTCAATTTTGTCATACTTTTTTGAGTCCTTTTCATTAGGAACTTTACCTCTTTTCATTGCACTATATCCAGGTATAGGCACACTAGGAGAGAACGATGGTAGTATATGTCCGAATGGATGAACCTCAAGTGGACCTGGATAATTCTCTATTCCACCATGTGGAAGACCAATATAATGTCCACCTTCATTCACAACAGAGTTGATATGCTGTGCAACAGACGTTGGATGCAATATGTACTGATCATGTGAATATAACAACGGTTGATTGACAGATGGAGGTGGTTGATGGAATACAATAGGTGGTTGATGGTAGACAACTGCAGGCCGATGAACAACTACTGGGGGTTGATGGTATACAATAGGGGGTCTATGGATAAGAATTGGAGCTCGATGTACTACGATTTCCGGTCGGTGGTACACTTCCGGTGGAGGATGGTAAATTATAGGAGGGCGGCTAACGACAACATCTTTCTTTTTCTTCTTACCCGACTTTTTTGTTTCTTTGTTTCTTTTGCTTAGTTCTTTAGCATGCATGCTACTGGAATCTGCAACAGAGCGTTTCGGCCGATTAGTAAAAGTAGTCGGATAAAATCCTTCAGATTGCTTAAGTAAGTTCTCATAAATTTTAAAATCATATGAACTTAATCCCGAGGGATCAGAATCGGGTCCGGAAGAATACTTATATTTCCCGGTAGCACCAGTTATTCCTTGACTTTTCATCATAAGATCAGAAGCAAAGTTATCGCTTAAGCTTTTAGATGCATCTTCAAATGTCACATCTCGAGAAAGACGCAGCTTCTTCTTATCAATTCTTGGTACTTTACTCTTCCCACACCATCCACCATGACAGCCACCACCACATCCATGGCAGTTCATGTGAATCACGTGAGATGGATAATGGTGGATATATGAAGAATGGTGGATCATCATTTGAGGTCCCTTGTGGATGACAATGGGTGGGCGATGGATGAGCCATGGATGAGGATGTATCACATATGGCATTCGATGAATGAGTATAGGTGGACGGTGAAACATGAGGTCGGGCCTACGGACGATCATAGGCATCCTATGTATTAAAATGGGCGGACGATGGATGATGATTGGCATACGATGTACGAGAATAGGTGGTCTGTGAATGACCAATGGATGACGATGAACTATGATTGGTGGTCTATGCATCATGATGTTAGGCCTGTGCATCACGTGACTTGGTGGGTGATATAGGATCGGTGGTCGGCGTATAATAATGACTGTCTTTTTACTGTGAATTGTATGCTTGTGTGAAGTATCTGAATCATTATTATTGATGGTGGTGGTGGTGTTGGTGGTGGTGGTAGTGGTGGATCGTTTCTTTAATCTATATTTCTGTACTCCATTTTTACTTCGTCCTTTATCCCTATTGGCTAGCCCCAACCCTAAACTGCTTTCACTTCGTTTTATTACAATATTAACGTCCTCACCTAAGTTTGATATCCAGGACTGCTCGACTGCACGTCTAATACGTTCGCCTGCGCCTATAGGCTGCTGGACATTCTCTACGCTTCCTGCGGCTTCAGGAGGAAGGTCATCTTCATCTACAGCTCTTCTGCTTCTGCTCTTAGCTTTTTCAGACTGTTTTCCTTTCAAGTCTTTGTCGCCCTTGATTTTGTCACGCTTGTGACCTTTACGCAAAGGCAACATAGATTTGGCAAAAGCGCCGTGACCAATACCTTGCATGTAGATCTCTTCATGAGGGACACCATGGTAATGTATTACATTACTTACATGACTTCCAACAGGAACTGCTACTGAATGCGTGACATAACTGTCATGCGAGTGCATGATTGGTTGATGAACCATTGGTGGAGGTTGATGGAATACAATAGAGGGTTGATGGTACACTATAGCTGGCCGATGCACTACGACAGGAGGTTGATGATATATGATTGGTGCACGATAAAGTACGATAGGAGCCCGATGAACTACGATGTCCGGCCGATGATAAATCTCCGGAGGTGGATGATAAATAATCGGAGGTCTGTGAATTACTACAGAGTTCTTTTTGCTTCCCTTTTCTGTTACTTCCTTCTGTTTTTCTTTTGAAACTTTTGTAATCCTGTCCTTCTTCGTCGCTGATTCTGTGTGTGTTTTAGCTTTTTGGCGCTTTGGTTCGGTGTTGTTTTCAGGAATCACTTCAATATCAAGCTCTCCAGATCCGCTACCTGAACCACTTTCCACCTGTTCATCATCATCATCATCATCGTCGTCGTCGTCGTCATCACCATCATCTTCAGCACTACCATCAACGTCTTCTCCACCATTAGATGCTTTGCTGTGTTTGATTTGATCACGAGCAGATGCCTTCTCCTCCTTTTTATCATTCTCGGGAACTTTAGACTTTCCATAAGCCATATAATGCAGATGATTATGGCCGTGATAGTAGGCGTGAGGATACTGTGTTACAGCACCTAAACGATGCATTGTGGATCCATAAAGTTTAACAGCAGGGCGTGTCACCCACGTGTCATGGGACTGCATGATTGGCTGATGAACCATAGGCATTGGTTGATGGAAGACAATATTGGGTTGATGGTAGACGATGGCAGGTCTATGGACAATAACCGGAGGTTGGTGGTACACTATAGGTGCACGGTGCACCATGATAGGTGGCCGATGAACAACGATGTCCGGTCGATGGAAAATCTCGGGTGGTGGGTGGTAGATTATCGGCGGTCGTCTTATCAAAACAGAGTTCTTTCTCTTCGCTTTTTCTTCTATCGTCTTCTTGTGTTTTAAAGTTTTCTTAACTGCGTGTTTCTTGTGCTTTGTAATTTTATCCCTTTGGGAGCTTTTTACATCTTTGGGAACTTCAGATTTGTAGTACGCATGCTCATGACCATAACCACCCCAGTGGTCGTGATAATTCATATACGTATGTTTAGGTATCCCTATATAAGCAGTATGATGAGTCACGTGACTTGAGAATGGCACTGGAATAGGGTGCGTGACCCATGTATCATGTGACTCAATCATTGGTTGATGTACAGCTGGCGGTGGTTGATGGAACACTAATGATGGTTGATGGTATACTATAGGAGGTCTGTGGACCACTACTGGAGGCTGATGGTAAATAATGGGTGCTCTGTGGATCATTATTGGTGCCCTGTGAACAACTATATCTGGGCGATGGTATATCTCTGGTGGAGGGTGATAAATAATTGGTGGTCTGCGGATGACAACAGAATTCTTTTTGTGTGGGTTTTCTGTTCTTGGTTTCTTATGGTGTAATTTACTTTTCCTATGCGGGTTCTCGGTAGAAGACTTTTTCGCAGACTTCTTTTTTGAAGGTTTTGAGATCTTGGATCGTTTGCCCATCCCCGAGTGAAACAGAGGTGCTCCATAATTAGAGACAATGTTTGGAATACCAATATAATGTCCGTAGTCCCTAACAACCGAACCATGATGAGTGGCATAGAATGAAGGATGAACTGTGAATGAGTCGTGTGAGAACAACAGCGGTTGACTTACAGCTGGAGGAGGTTGGTGGAAGACGATGGGTGGTTGATGGTAGACTACAGCTGGACGATGGACAATGACTGGGGGCTGATGGTATATGATAGGTGGACGGTGAATGACTAATGGCGGTCTGTGAACAACGATGTCAGGTCGATGATAGACTTCTGGTGGAGGATGATAAATAATGGGTGGGCGGTTAACAACCACATCTTTCTTCTTCTTTCTTCGAATTAAATTCACTTCGTCATTATCATCCAAGGTATCATCATCAATGTCACGCCTTTTACGATTGCGTGACGCCTCATCATGAAGTTTCTGATGAGAATACTTATGGTAACCCGGTATTTTACTGCGCTTCTCCAAGATTGATCCAACATCTCGGTAAGTCAAACCCTCAGCTGCAGCTGCTTTAGATGATATAACCTCAAAATCGTCTTCCACGTCCCTTTTTACTTTTGGCTTCCAATATTGACTCATATAGTCCAAATTATCTAGATGATTACTATAAATGTCACGCTTAGGTCTTATCGAATTATCCTTGCTTTTTGGTGCTTCACTTTTCTTGAATATTTTTCCTTGAATTTCAGCTCGAACTGTTTTTGCATTTCGAGGAACACTGTGTTTGCGAAACGCGTCGCCATGGAAACCACCATGGAAATCGCCATGGTAACCATCAAAATCAGAATACACGTGATTTGGTATACCCAAATAGTTGGAAGGGTGGGATACGGTTGAGCTTGTGTGAAGCACTAGAGGCCTTGTGACGTAGGTGTCATGCGAGCGCATAATTGGCTGATGAACTACAGGTGGCGGTTGGTGGAAAACAATCGATGGTTGATGATAAATAATAGCAGGTCGATGCACCACTACAGGAGGCTGGTGGTAGATGATTGAAGGTCGATGTAGCATAATAGGTGCCCGGTGCACTACGATATCCGGCCTGTGGTAGATCTCCGGTGGTGGATGATAAATAATAGGTGGTCTATGAATAACTATAGAATTCTTTCGGCTTCCTTTTTGTTCTTTAACCTTTTCAGGGCGTAAGGTTTTCTTAGTTTTCTTTTTTGAGGTCGTTTCAGCTGATCTACGCGATCGATGCTTGATTTTTGTGAAATTACTGGAATGGAATGGAAAGGACTTGAGATTCTTGGAATCTTTTGCAACTTTTGTACGCTTTTTACCAATGTTCTTATCTTTCTTTTTTAGTGTAAGTTTAGTGTTTACGCGTTTCTTCTTATGAAGTCCGAAAATTGCTGTTTTCTTCACGTGAAGTCTTCCTTCAAAGCTGTTTATATTTCTCGGTCCTAGAGAACGAGTTACACCGTTGAATCCTTGCTGACCACCAAATCCTTGATCCATTCTCGTCATTTCAGGTTCACTCAATCCGGGTCCACTCAATCCGGGTCCACTCAATCCGGGTCCACTCAATCCGGGTCCACTCAATCCGGGTCCACTCATTCCGGGTCCTTCCATTCCAGGTGCGTTCATTCCAGCTGCGTTCATCCCAAGTCCACCCATTTCAGGTCCTGCCATTCCAGGCATTAAAGGTCCGTTCATCCCAAATCCTCCCATTCCAAAGCCACCCATATTAGGCATCCCATTGAAAGCGTTCATTCTATTCATTCCCATTGCATTACCATTCAAAATCCCCGGGGGTGGATTCCCATATACGTTCACTGGTGGCGGGATAGGAGTGATGATGTCATGTCTCAGGAATGGCCTTCTTGGGATATGAAAGCGTGACTCAGGGGTGTCGTAGTAACGACCGAATCTTTGTCTTCTATACATCCGTCGACTATACGGTCCGCGAAATCGTCTCCGGTATATCGGGTAATGATACATGTCTTCGACATCTGAACGATCATAAACATCTGATTCAGGATACCTGTGGTGATGGTGATGGTGATGATGGTAACCATATCCATAGGGGTCGTAGGTGCGACGGTAAAATGGACTATCTTCTAGGTCTCTGAAGGATGGTCTGTAACGATGTCCAGGGGGTGGGATCCATGCTCTGTAAAGTATGATACAAATGTAAATTATTTATTTAACAAATAAAGAAGGCTAAGCCCATTTTTTACTGTGAGAAAAAAGACGGACATTTGAAAACACAAAAAAATGTTTAAAAGCATGAGCCGTAGGCGAGTGCTTTTAACATTTCTCGAGCGTTTTCAAATGTTCGGAGCCTAAATAGAATTTTTTACCATAATTCCTCAGCTTAATACGACTAATAAACGGTAATAACAAAACATTATTTTAATTATCAAATAAACACATCACCATGGTAACCAAATAAACACTTGCAGATGTTACCATAGTAACCGAATAAACAGAGCGGCTTACCTATAGTGAGCATGATAAGGATTGTCATATAGTCTCCTATGGTAAGGCCTTCTACTTCTTCTATAGGCATCATAGTAAAGTTGGTAAGGATGGTAATGATGGTAATGGTGGTAGTGGTGGTAATATGGATGAATAGGTGCAATAGGGACAATAGGTGTAGGGGGGTGGGCACCAGGACGTGAAACGACCTGTAACGATGCTGGCTTGGCTTTAACTTTAACGCCAGCCGAGTTGGCATTGATTTCCAAATCCGCTGATTTATCATCGACTTGAAAATGCCCCACTTCTGGCTCCGATGAGTCTTTAGACTGACCTTTAGAGCGCGCGTCTGCGTAAGGAAATCGAGTGTTTTCGTTCTGATTTTCGTAAAGCGGATGTGATGTTACTACTTCTGAGCCGCTGTTCCCGAGGGAATCCTTAATGGGTTCGGTACTTGAGGAAGATGAAGTTATAGGGTTGCCATTAACAGTGTTACCTTGTATCGTTACAGAAGACTGTGCTGCCTGAGTTTTTTGTGAATCCTGAGAAGTTTGCTTTGGGCTATTTACCGATTCGTTATTATTACTATCGGCTTTATCATTGTTATTTTTACTGTTTGCAACAAGTACAGAGCTCGCGCCGTTATCCTGCTTAGTGTTCGCATTATTTACTTCCTTACTGGTTTGTGTTTTAGATTCTTCGACTTTCTGTGTACTTGCAGAAATAGACACCTCTCCTCGCCTATCTCCATTTGCATTATTGTTGTCCCCAGAACCACTTATTGATACCCCATGTTCACTTTGAGACGAGTTATCTCCACTTCGTTGCTGAGAATTACTATCGGAATCCTGTCGTATATTGTTCGTAATCCCACCGCTGCCACCAGTTGGCTCGTTAACGTTTGATCGCAAGTTTTGTCCACTGCTATTCTCCACAGGAGAATCCTCTGATTTTAAAGCTTCAATAGGCGATTCAATCCCTTGTCTTTTATTGTCAGCAGAAGCAGTTAACACCTTGATTCCTTTTTGATTCTCAAGACTATCCTCTCTCTTAGCAGTACTTCGTTGATCTCTTTCATTCACACTATTCTCGATTGATGAAACAGACCAGTGTATATCGTTCCCTTCATGTACATTACCTGTCCATTGCTGCTTGTTAAATTGGTTTGGACGTGGTTTGGCGAGAGCTGGTTTATTATATAAACATAGTATGATAATAACAAACAACGCCAAAGTTGCCAAGGGTTTTGGCGCAAAACGCCCAGACATAGCTATACCCTTTAGAGCATTGGCGATTCCCATAAACCTAGAGAGATGGCCGAGCCATTGTTCCTCAATTACATCACAGATGCAAAGCCAAGTGAAAATGGAACTTGCTTTTTCAATAATGACATCAGAGAAAGAGAATTTAGATTAAGCCTTCTTAGCTCATGAAAGATGTGAAGCGTGGAATACATCTACCTGTACTTTTTAATTGGTCCTAAAAAGACAACCTGGCACATGTGTAAAGAGGGCAAGTTTGGAGTATTTTGATTGGAGAGGACGTTAAGCGACTTATTTGAAACAGGTGGAAACAACAAGTGTTTCCTACGCTTGGAAAGCCATAAAAGATCATATTTCCACTCGAAATCCAGGAGTAAAGGTCAAATCAAGATTCACTAAAAGCGTTAACCGTTCATAGATCAACTGAATTTGTTTCTGGGTTGAGTTTACGGTGTGGCATGCAGCCTTGTTTCATCATTTGTTCCTAAACTTTCCTTCATTCACTTGTTGAAAGACTTTTTCAAAAACTGCGGATTTCAGATAGTCCTTTATTCAAACCAAGATTTTAGATTTTCTTTCGTTTTCTCATTCCAATTTGAAAATGCCTAATATTTTTAAGTTTTCAAAACAATCAATTTTCTTATATAAACAAACCGATTGTTTTGGCTGTAAAAGATAAGGTTGATTATACCAGTGAGATGTTTGGTCTACGGTCCGTTTTCACCAAACATCTCCAAACCAAAAGTACGGTAAAATTGAATTGTTAGCAAATTTCAGGAGCTAACAATTCTTCTTACATTTTGGAGTGCAAAGCTTCGATTGTCTGATTTATTTTACAGGGAAAAACTAAACAAAACAAAACAAAACAAAAACAAAAACAAAACAAAAAACAAAACAAACAAAAACGAACAAACAAACAAAAAATGTTTTTAGAAAAAAAGAAATTTATATAACAAAGTACCTGGAAAAAGTTAATATAATATTTCCATTTAATTTAAAAGAAGAGTAAAAAAGATGTAAAAAAGATGGCGAATATGACTTCTTTAGAAAAATCTAAGATGAAAAGTGTAAGGAAAATAACGATTATAAACCTGTAATACAAATGAAAATAAAAAAAAGCGAAAATCATAAGGGATGGTAGTGTGAAGGTTGAGGCTTGTTTCAGTCTGTGAAGCAGTTGTAATTATGGTTCTTACAGTAGAAATATAAACACGCTTGAAAAACGTGACTGTCAATCCTAACTGCTTCATAAAAGTACAAACAAGATGTTTCAAACGATCTTTATCTTTCAGGGTAGTTGTGTGTATTAATGACCCTTTAAATTGCAATCGTTTAACGATTAAAGCTGACAGTATATTCACATAATATTCATATACCAAAATAAAAAAGTTAAACAACAAGTTAAAAGGATTCTTGTTGAGTCTAAATTGATTTTGGTTAAGAATAACGCAATTACCGGTGAAAACATTTGTTCTAAAATTGCCACTTTTTTTACATTATTATATCTAGATAATTTATGGTTAAATCGGTCATCTAAAAATAAAAGAAAAAAGAAAAAAATTTGTTGACTGGCAAGCTTTCTGTGCCGTTTCTATCCAGTGTGCAACCTCTTCCCTTCTCTCCAAATGAGGTTTTTAAACCAAAAACAAACACAGCTAATAATTAACAGACACAAAAATCAAATATCCCCTTCCAACCAAGAACAAAAACGAGACTTTGACAGAACATCACGCCCGATTTCATCACAATGTTTCAGGTTGAAGCCCTTTGATCTCTTATTTGCTTGGCTTCAGAGTTGATTGATACTGAAGTGAAATAGTGTCTTTAAAAACAGGTAGAGAACTGGTACCACTGACATATAACGGGTCAAAGTTGATTTATTTTGTTTAGGCTAAGTCGAGCGAGCACTTTGAAATATTGATTAAAACTGAAAGAATAATATAAAGTCACTATTATGTACCAACCTTCATAAAAAACAACCAAGTTATCTTATAAAATTGACAATTATTTTGCTTTGAGAATTTAGAATTAAAAAAAAGGATTTTAAAGTAGTTGTGGTCTGATTATTGTTAATATCTATAGTAAATCAATTTAAGTTGAACGATAATCCAAGACTGTTGTAATATTAATAGGACACGTCGGTTCTATTAGATCAGAATTATTAATAGGTTAGCTAAAGACACATTTCGTTCAAGCCTAAACCATAGGGAAGAACTAGATTTAGTTAACAGTAAGTCTACCGAAATGAGGTGGACGCCATTAATGTGTTTGGCGCTAATTGCGTTTATCGGAGTAGTGATAACACAAGGAAAACCTCTAGCTCAAGAGAATGAGACGAAAAGCCGATTAAAGAGGGCCGAGCCTGATGAGGAGGAAGAGCCAAAACAGGACGATAAGACAAAGGAAGACACACAAACAGAGTCAAAACAAAGCGAAGAGGAAAGTCAAGAGCCTGAAGATAAAACGGATCAAGATTCTGATGAAAAACCAGAAGACGAAGGTGAGAAAAAGCATGAAAATAACAGCGAAAACTCCAACAAGAAAAGATGGTTTGGTCATGGTGGCGTTGGCTGGGGAGGAGCGGGGCATATCGGTCCAGGACATGATGGTTATGGTTATGGCCATTCCTATGCGTACCCAGGGTTTGGAGGGGGTGGTATATGGGGTGGGGCAGCCTGGCCTGGGGCTTGGTACAGATCCAGAGTCCCTCAAAATTTAGTTAAGAAACAATGGATAGGGCACGGGTCTTACGGTTCGCATGGAGCTGGCTATGGCTATGGTTATGGTTATGGTCATGTTGGAGGATACGGTGGACACAATCCATGGGGAGCCGGAGCAGGCTGGCCTGGTTTCTGGTACAAATCAAATGTTCCAAAAGTTCCTCTTTTAGGAAAATCTGCTAAAAGGCAATTCATTGGTGGTGTTGGAGCACCTTGGGGCTTTGGCTATCCAGGTTATGCTCACTATGGCCACCCAGGATTTGGTGCGTGGCCCGGATATGGCATAGGGGTTCCCATTGGTTGTGGTTGTGGGTACGGTGGTTCCTACAGATCAGATGTTCCACAGAACAGTAATGCTAATACTAGGGATAAAGTCCCAGGTACGGAAAAATCTAACAAAAGATGTGGTGGTTTCGGATTGTTTGGAGGATACGGTGGCTGGGGTGGATACGGTGGTTGGGGTGGATACGGTGGATTTGGAGGGTTGTGTGGGTGTGGTGGATATGGGGGTTGGGGTGGATATCCATATGGAGTAGGTTATGGACCAGGTTTTGTCGGATTAGCCCCATTAAGTTATGGTTATGGATGTGGTTTATGTAAATCTAAGGTCCCCAATTCCAAAAATCACAAAGAAACCCCAAAACCTGAGGATAATGCCCCTTCCTCCTCAGCCAGCAAGCGCGAAGCTGAAGACAAAGATGAAAAAGAAGACAAAGAAGACAAAGACAAAGAAAATAACTGCGATTGTAAACCATCAAGTGAGAAAAATGACAATGCACAAAAAAGATATGGATTTGGTTGTGGGGGTTGCGGGGGATATGGGCTTCTCTCCCATGGCTATGATGCTGTAGCCCCCTTTGGCTACGGATTTGGTTATCCATACCTTGGAGGGTATGGGTTATACGGCGGCTTTGGAGGTTATGGTAGGTTTGGTGGTTATGGTTATGGATATCCTGGTTTAGGATTTGGTCATGGCTGCGGTTGTGGATGTCCAGGAGTGGAAGTTGTTCATGTTGTGGATGACTGTGGTCGTGGATATGGTTATGGAGGTGGATGCTGCTGTAAATCCAAGGTTTCCAAAGCACCAAAGAAGCAGAAGAGAAGTACTGAAACACAAGACAAAAAGAAAGGCAAACGTTGTGGTTGTGGTTGTGGCTGTGGATGCGGCTGTGGATGTGGAGGTGGTTGTGGAGGTGGATGTGGAGGTGGTTGTGGAGGTGGTTGTGGAGGTGGTTGTGGAGGTGGTTGTGG
>JANTNT010006571.1:0-13651 GCA_024752375.1 Entacmaea quadricolor | reverse complement strand
CCATCAACCAGGTACTTTTGATTTACCTTTGTCATGTGCAAAAGTTTTTTGTTTCTTTGTTGAATTATGAAATAATCTTCTTGTGACTTTTCGTGTAAATGCAAGATGCGTTCTTTGAAGTGATTGAGATTGATTGCCATTTGCATCAGTCACATAATGATTATGTTAATTCCAACAAGAGCAAAAGTCTTTGTTTAGCCTTGGTAAACATGTTCTGAAATGCCTGAGTACAATGGTAAGGGGACAAGAGATCTCAAACATTATTCCAACCAATATAGCTTCCGCATGAATAAAGTGAATACCTCATTGTAACTTTATTGTATTTGTGTTAGGTCAACCCCTGGTAGTAACAATAACATTAAAACTGGAAAGAGAAAGAAGGTATGGTACACTCTTAACAACACTAATACTCTATAAAACATTAAACACTTATTGACTTGGAACAAGGAAAACTGTATTTTTTGTGGTCCAAAGACTGCCAGTGTTTTCTGAGGCAGAGCCATTTTCTTATGTACCAGCTACAAAGAACAACAAAAGTAAGCTATGAAAAGATATTCTTTATTTCAAACCAGACCTTTTTTTGTTGGTCATTAAATAACTTATCCTTGGGAACCCAGTGGTAAAATTCTGTCGCTCGTTTCTCACTTCCAGAAAAAAACACCCCTGGGCACAAAGTCTGTTAGATGTTCCAGATGTGGCGACTTTCTATTTACTGTTGTCTAATTATACTTGACCCACTAGGGTTAACCAATCAGAAAAGAGAAGGATTTCGACTTCTGAAACAAGGTCTAACATGCTTCATGCTCAGGGGTATTTTTCTGGTGCAGAGAAATAACTGACAGTATTTTACCCCTGGGTTCATAAGGATGTAAATAATCATGTTGCCCACCAAACAACTTAACACGTTTCCCTAACCAATGTTTTCTCTTGGCTGCAATAAAACATTCTTAAATTATTTTAAGGATATAGAAGTGATCTTATTAAGTATAACAATTTTTATTTTATTTTGTAGTCACACTTGTTTTGCTCCAAGACTGTCATCAAGCCAGAATCATGTCAACCAGTAAGAGGACTTTTGTTGTTTGCTTTTAATATTATTATATCTTAACAGTTATCTGAAGGTTCTCTAAGCAGCTTGAATCCTGTTGTCCAGACCAGTTTTCCATATTGATTGAGAGCTTGTTTGTAATTCCATAAAGAGGAATGTTGTCTTACATATGGTTGCCTTCAGCTTTGCACACAAATAATTATACTCTAAGTAAATTGATAACATTTCATTTGGTTATGGTGAAACGTTTTTTCCATGCTGGCCCTAAGATAACTTATATATCCATATATATCCTATTTTCAAAATAAAAATCCTCTGCTGCTTCATGGATAAGTGTTGTCAGTGTCTTGATTTTTCTCTTCTAGTGTGGAAGAAGAATAAAATTTGGAAAATTGGCTCTCAAGTGCAAAGGTATGAAACTTTCTAGACAAGAAGTTTGATAATGATTTATAAGAAAATTCTTTATTTTATTTAGGCAACAGTTGTCTGTTACCTTACTATCTATCAGTAAATGAACAACTTCTTTTGATTGTTAGACTGCCGTGCTGTGTGTCACCCAGATTGCAAAGATGCTGTACCACTGCCTTGTATTCCCTCAAATTTGACTCCAGGTTCTGGTCAAAGGAAGCAGGTAAGGATGAGAAAATTTGAGTTAAACAATTCCTTGGGACTTTAAAAAATGTTTTTCTCTTTATCTCTCTTTTCAGGAAGAGACAATTGAATTTTATGCTCCTTCGACTAGCCCAATGATTCCAAACATTTTGGTAAGTTTGTATTATTTGAAGTAAAATAACACTGTCTTTTCTGAATGTGTTTCCTTTCCAAGACCAGATTAACAGATCAAATTATGATCTTTGCAGCTAGTCTAGCTGTAAATTTTATTTCCTTTTATCTTACTGTGCTCTGCCTGATCGGTCTTCCTTTCCCTTTAATTGGTTATTGAAACCTTTTTTTAACAAAGATTATGTATTTGTTGTTGGGAATAAAGATCCCAACGCGAAATCTTAGATTATTCTCATTTTCTCTATTTCTATAGATTCAATGTGTTCAGGAAATTGAAAAGAGAGGCCTTTCCGAAGTGGGTTTGTACAGAGTCCCTGGGTAAGAGAAATGAAATACTTCTTTTTAGAAAACGAAATTGTAAATTGAGTTGAGTTTTACTGATTTCGAAGTTCTTAATCTTATAGCGCTGAACGACAAGTTAAGGAAATCAAAGAAAGATTTCTACACGGCAAAACTCAAAAATTGGTAATTATCATATGTGCCATTGTTAACTGTTTGAAAAAAAATACTATATTATTGAAAGGCGAATTGAAAAAAGATTCTCTCTAGGCTCACGAAGCATGGTTAATTCAGGACTGTGACCAAACTTCGTTCCGGTTTTCCGGCCCCTACAATTTTTTTTTCAAATTGTTGGTTTATTATCAATGATTAAAATTGTATTTCTACGATTGATTTATCCGTTTTTGAATATTCTGGATCTTGTAATTATGTTTTTATCGTTTACTATTTTTAGCATGATGAAACCATTGACATACACGTTATCTGTGGAGTGCTCAAAGACTTTCTTCGCAACCTTGCCGAACCTCTCGTCACCTATCAACTGTGGCGGTCCTTCACAAGTGCCGCAGGTAGGATGCATTTATACACCAATTTATCTTTAAGCCACGGTACTTTGACTGCTTATAAATTTTTAAATCTATCATTTTTATTGAATGGCAACTCGTAATTCATTTTGCACGATTTTATTTTATAAAACTTATTTTTGAAACGACGATTTTCTCTTGATATTATCGCAAATATTGGTTTTATTATTATCACAGCAAACATTGGTAAAAATAATCAAGACTTATCATAAAAATACTACATACTATTGTTATATTCTACAGCTAATCAAGATGACATCGACGGTAGTAGCGCTCTTTATCAAGCAGTTAGCGAACTGCCCCAAGCAAACAGAGATACGATGGCATTCTTGATCAAACATCTTCAAAAGTACGTACAATCTACATCTCCCTACTAGAGTGATTACAATAAAAAAAACCGTGCAACAGATATTAGACTAATAGACAGTAGTAATAATAAATAATACTCTTTGTACACAATATTATGCTAGTGAAAGTAAATACTAAATAACAAGTCAAAAAAAGGCCAGAAAAGTGTACGTGTCAACTAAAAATAGCAATGGCTAATCGAGTTAGATGACATAAGCTAGTAGACCCTAATTCCGTTGTTTTGTTTTCTTTCAACCATTAGATTATTACATTGACTTTTGGATTTTGTAGCTCGAGTTTATTGCAATCACACTACTAACTTGTTTTAATACGATCTTGTGCGAAACGATTTCCTTAAATGTTTTCCTTTTTCAGGGTTTCTCAGTGTACAGAGTGCAAAATGCCTGTTGGAAACTTAGCAAAAGTGTTTGGGCCAACATTAGTCGGGCATTCTTCGCCTAACATAGAGCCAGTGGACATGCTACGGGAAGTTAAGCTAATGCCAAATGTGGTGGAGAAATTGCTTGCGATGCCTGTGGATTACTGGAACCAGTTTTTGAACGTGGACCAAAATATACGCTCACCACCTTACAATCCTAACACGCACCGATCAGATGGCACCCCCCTGACACCAGAATGCAGACCAGGTATTTAAGTAATCCAAATGTCGCCCTTATCATTCAGGGACTGCGCAATAATAATCAGTGGGGGTCGTTCTAAAATAAGTTCACTATGGTTTAAAGTTAACTTAAACCCCAAAGGCTGAAATAACTTCTACCCAGGGTTAAAGCTGAAAATTAGCGTACGACCCCAACCCCCCTCCACTGACTGAAAGCAACTTTTTCGAATTTCGTGCGAATAATGCACGTATCAGCGGCTTCCCCGGGGGAGCTAACTGCGGGTTAACCAGGGAGATATGTGGGGCATTAGAGGGAGTTTGGACGCTAACATTGCTCCTGGGGTCGGGGAAATGCTTGACTTCGTTTTTGGTAGAAAATTGAGGTGGGGGATATATCTCAAAATGATGGGAGATTGTAGGTCATGGAAAACTCTAACTAGGAGACTTTGAAAACAAAGATTTCCCCACTCCCACCCCCCAGGGGAAATCATGAAGATTGCTTCTAGTATTTTACAATCTCCCTGGTTAGCCTCCCCCCTCCGGGGAAGCCGCTGATACGTGCATAAAACAAGGCTTGTTTTATTCTCGAGGGATGTGATTTTCTTTTATTGAACGCGACCCAATCGAGCAAATTTTTGAGACCTTTAAGCCAGCACAGCTTTTTTCTGTAAGGGAAGCAAGGCTTGTTTTGATCTAGGAAGATGAGATTTTATTTTATTGAAAGCGTGTGTAGCGAGCGCAAAAGTTTGAGTATATACATTTGCACAAACCAAAAGGCAAATTAGATGTCACACTACCTTTCCATTTAATAATTTAGACATTCCCCCTGGTGTATTAGTTTAAACTCTGCGCCCTCCTGTTTTAGATCCCCTCCTGATAATTATTGCGCAGTCCCTTATTACCAAATTCAATATTTTTTCCATTTATTGAAATTGATTATTCTTTCTTTTTTTCTTTTTTTTTTTTTTTGTGTTGCAGTTCCTCAAAGCATGCTTGGCCCAATCAACACGCCTAGCACAGGAACTCATTCATCAGCTGTGAAAAAGAAGGGAAGTTTTCTTACTCGAACGCCCCTTACACCAAGGTAATTACTGATCGACTTCCTTGATATCTTAAGCTTCTCAAAAATTCAGTTGCATTCATTTCACTAATAGTACTAAATTCATGAACTCTTTTTTTTTCTCTCCCCAGGTTCGGAAGCAAGAGCAAAGCCCCGAATAAGCGACCAACACATTTTTTCGCGTCACCGATGTTGAAGTAATTAAAAACAACAAAATAAAAATGGTCTAGAAAGAATGCTTATTATAAATGATTAATGCTCGTAAAACAGTTTCTGAACCAACTGTAAGATTTTATATTTTTGTTTATTAATTATTTTGAATTATTTTTTATAACAAATTAGTCGAAATCATAAAGTAAGTGGTTCGATAACCACAATTATGACACTCAGTGGCTGTAAAGCAAATGCTGAATTTTCTTAAAGCCCATTTATACGGGTGATAAATTTGCAAACCCAAATCGTGCGTATAAACGGACTGCGATTTCTCGGCGATAAAGTCGCAGGCTTGTCGCCACTGATTCGAACATGCTCGCAATTTAGTGGAGATTTTTGATTGAAAAGTAGCAAACGCTACCATGAATACCTTCCTTGGGAGAAAAAATGTCAGTGTTACGAGTAATAGGCAAATTTTGAATCCACGGATAACTAAGAAGACGTACCTCTGTTTACTTCAACGGTGTCTGAAGTAAAAAGAATTGAAAAATGGCACTTCTTTTGAAGAATATCGCTATAAAATCGCCGGCTGTTTACACGCGCAAGTTGAGTTTGCAAATTTATCGCCGTCTGAACAACCGAAACTGGCCTTTAGACAGATTCTGTTTTATTGTAATGATGTAAGACCGATGGCAGATCCCGTGTTTACACTACATAATAGTACATGAAAACATAAATGAAATTCTAAATTTACAAACACATTACAACGAAGCAAAATGAGCTCGTACGAGCTTCCCCGCTATGCAGTATGTGCTTCAAGAGAGCATGTTTCTGAATCTATTCACACTTCCACTAGTAATGATAATTATTTACTATATGGATACCGCTGTATTCAATATTAACTTTAAGCTTGGATGTTGTTGTGACTTTATATTTGCCATAGAATATCAAAAAAATCTATTTAACAAAAAACCTTTACTGTCTACTGTCGTTTCTGTGTCGCTTAGCCATCCATGTACGTAATTGTATGTGACTATTATTATTCATGAGAGCGCAATTTACAGCTGCTTTTACTAGCAAACAATATCTCGACCAGTATGTCTAAAGAACATTACAACAAAGCGACGAAGTTTATCCATTGGTTTTTCAATAACGATCTTCTGAATGGCATTAACATCAGAATCTATCTCCAAAATTGCCATGTATTTACTAGTAAACTGTTATGAATCTACTCACTTTGTCAAGACATTGAAACCAACTAAATTCACGAATGCAGAATTTTGCGATTATTGGAACGAGTGATTTTTGACCCAGCATTTATAAACGCCCATCAATAAAGACAACCCTTGATGTTTTAAATTGAATATTATAAGGTCGATTTTCGTCGAAGAATTTAATATAAATACTTCTTGGTTTCAAGAATTGATAAGTTTATTGGTTCTGACGCGTAAATTTTAGTTTGAAAAAGATTTCCATGATTGATTCGACAATTCTTGTAACCATATGCAACTTAAAATATCGCCAAGTTGCTATTGATTTGATTGAAAGAAATCACAATTTGTCTTGACTTACGATCATATCAAAAACGGATTCCTAGAAAACTACAGTTTCCCAATACTAAAGGCTAGAAAAATTTCAAATGATTGACTACATTTGAATGAAAAACCAAATTGCGTATCTGAAACGAGACAAGTCGCTCACCTATTCTATAGATACTGCTTCCTTAATGACTTGAAGACCAGCCAATTACAATGACATTACAGTGCCTTCATTTCTTGCCAAACTAGCCCGTTTGATTGTCCTCTTCAAAACTTACTTGATTTGCCTACCATTAGATAGGGTCATTTACAAAGACATTGTGTAGCGCAGACAAGCCATAATACGTTTTAACATTTGTAAAAAGCTCAAGCAACACTTGATTCGATTCTGGATTAAATAGCTCGACTAAAACGATATGAAAAATACTTTGTGAATTAAGTCGTGAAATCTTTGAATCCTTTAACTTAATGCCCAACAACAAACAATACCCTATACTACCGCTTTTGACCTTTTATTATCATACGCCTTTGTTGGTTTACCCTGAAGTGTGACGGGCTGAAAATTGGTCCAATGAAGGATTGAAAAATATAAAGTTAATCATCAACTTAAATCGCGTACACAGAAAAATTAGCGAAGAAAAAGGCGAAGGCTAAAAACTGGAGTAACTACAATTAAATATAATTATTCCCTGGTTTTTCACACGAATACTTTTACTTTTTTAAAAGGTGATATTTCACCCGTCAAGGATGCTCCTTTCTTAGGAAAGACAGTGCTTACTGGTTGAAAGCATAACATTTCATAGTTGATCTGATTGACATTATACAAACTGATCACAGATGACACAATAGAAGATAAAGAATCGGGTACAAATAAGGACACACATGCGTATTACTTAGAGACCGCAATTTCTCCATCAAAATAAATTTGTAGAGTAGCTGGCAACTCTGGACTGTTGAGGCCCATGGCGTACCGAGTGATAACAACACCGACACCTATCAACCAATCATTTGTCGTTATGCTGTTGTCCGCCAATCACGATTCTAGTTTACAGGCTATTGACCTGAGCGGCAAACGAGGTGTGCTTTGAGATTTGGGTAAGTTTTGAAGAGTCGGTAGTGGGTAACCTAGAGTTGACTACTTGCTTTGAACCCAAATTCAGCCCTCTAGAGCGCCTCAACGCGGTCCTTGCCCAACACGAACTTCGCAGCCAAGAATGTAAACAACATGATCAAATACACATCCAGCAGATCGCTAGTAAAGCCCGGTTCAAATCATAAGAGACTGTAATATTCTGTATCATGTTTAGTATCTTATGATTTAGTCTTGCTAACAGCAGATTTTCAAAGCTAGAGGATTGTGTAACAAAGATCAGTGAAGTCAGTCAGTCATGGACAAGAATGTGGAGCTTAAAGAACTAACTGTGGAGCAAGCAAGCTGTGGTAGAGTTAATTTTCGTGAGGCGGACTTAGCGTATCTTTTGATAGATAAAGAGAGAATGTTCCCGTTAGCAGAGTTGCTTGCAAGTCTGTTTAGAAATACGGCCCGGACTACTTTGTTCACAAGAATGGAAAAAATCAATACTCGCAGACATTTTTGCAATGCAGAAGAAATTAAGTTGCTTAAAACGGTGAATGGGATCCATGGATCTTCAGCCATTTGTACCCTAATCCCTGAAGCAGATGTGCAAAAATACTGTGGCGTTTATGTTGATCGAACTATAGATCTGAAACAGTTCGCTAAAGGCAAGAGAACAAGAAAATTAACCGCCAAGAGTAAGGGAAATTGTAAGAGCAAAGTTTCAGGATTTAGCAAATCAACGACGACAGTGAATAGTGACGAAGAAACTGATCAGACGGTGAAGAACTCTATTGACGACAACGTTAATATTATTAACTCGTTAAAGAGAAAAAATCGGTTGACCAGCAGCAAGCGAAGAGTGAACAGTGAAGCTAAAGTGAAAGTCTTAAGGGAAGATGAAAATAAGCTTTCAGATAACGAATCGCAATTGCTTGGCGAGGTTTTTGGGAGTGAAGACTCGCATTCGCCTAGTTTATCCGAACATGTGACAAATTGCACACAAACAGTTTCTTTGTTAAGTGAACCTGTGGTTAAACCAAGAAAGAAAAGAAAGGCAAAGGATTGTGTAAGAAATGATTGCAAGGACCATATCGAACAAAACAAAAGGCCGCGAAAAACAGATGAAATAGTAAGCACATTCTATCCGCCATCGAATGCATCGCTAGAGAATGGAATTGTCAACAGTGACGGCAACTGCGCTGTAAATTGCTCGGCGTCTACCGTCAGCTTAGAAAATGCGAACAGCTCTTGTTTGTCCCAGTGTTTAACTAATGCAAATTCAGAAATATTGTTTTCTGATTCTTCTTCAAATGACAGTGGTTTCGGTTCAACAACGTTGTCGCTGGCCTCAACGTGTAAGCTTACATCCAGTTCGTCAACGCCAAAGCCGGACATGCCCAACAAAAAGCTAACAGTCACCAAGAAAATAAAATTGACCCTTCCTTCTCCAACTAAACTGAAAAAAAATCAAGGACCCAAGAAAATTAAGCTTCAACAAGGATTTGATTGTAAAAATATGAGTAAACTAGTAGATCCTTCTTTGTCTCCCCCAGCGCTAGTAATAAAGAGGCAAAACAATACTTGGCAAGTTAAGACTAAGACAGAAGTGGATTCGAAAGCACAGACATCAAGGAAAATACCCAAAACTGCGAAGAAGAAGCTGAAATGGTCGTCATCAGAAAGTCTTAAGGCTCAAACGCTTCACTTACAAAATGCAATTTCAAATGGACAGAATGTCTTGAATAACAAAAAGCGGCTAAAAAAGGTTATTTCCGACAAGGTGAACGGAACGCTCAATGTGGAAAGTAGAAGGAATGTAGTCAAAAAGAAAAGGATGCGGAGAAAACACAAGGATGTAGATAAACTTATAATATCAACTTCAAATTCTATTACACCGAGCGTCGATTCACAGACAATTACCTATTTAGGTAACAAAAAGAAAGGCTTAAAAAGAAAATCGGGAACAAAAGAGGCCAAAAGTCCAGAAAAAAATCGTACATCATCTCAAACTTCGGAAAAAATTAAGGGGGCGCAGTCGAGCAAGTTCGATATTACCATGGCAACAAGCACAACTCCGCTACATTCCTCCTTAAACTCAGTCTGCAGAAAAGATAATGGTGCAGGCAAAACTTTAAAAGCAAATAAGCATTTCAAGTTTATGAGTTTATTCACTGGCTTCCCATTTCTTGGTATTCAAGATGGAGACTTGAGCCCTACTTTTTCTATGTCTGTACCAGATAATATCAAGAAACCTTCATCTCATCCAATTTGGAAATGGCACTTAGGAAGGCCTGTTCAAAATCATGAGTCTAAGAGGAAAGCAAATGTTTCTTAAACATTTATTTAAAATCAAGTAGATAAGGCATGCATATAAAAAAGTTTATTCGATATAAATCTGTGATATGGAAAGTGGATATGTAATATGAGGAGATAAGTAATAAGGATAAAGAACATCCATACATTGCCAAAAAAAATACTTCATGTCTTTATTTTTTTAATAACTTATCTGGACTGTGCAAGAACTTTACATTTTGAGTTAAGCTTCATTTAGTACATTCCTTCGATAAAGGAGGCTCTATCCACAAGGCAATTAAGACACTTTAGTTTTTTTGCAAGAAATTAAGAAGCCTGTACTCAATTATTGCTTTCTGTTGCTAATCAATGTCATTACGATCAAAGTTTATTGCAATTTTTCATAAGAGGATTCATGTACTTTCCACAGTTGTAATAAATTTCATTACCCATTTTATGTAATTGTCTCAAACAAAATTAAGTTATACTAATATCCATGTTCAAGTATGACAAAGATAAACAATAATTATTACAATTTTCAGTCATAATATAATTCATATGTGTAAAATCACATGCTTTTCATATTGGAAGTCTTTCTAAGAAGAGAATATTGATCATTTTTAATTTCCTATCAAGAATCAAGTTATTATAACAGTTGATCATTAATCTTTCACTTTAAATAGAATTTTTTGTCCTTTAGATCCTATTTCCTTGTTAATAAAGCCATTTTCTTGACTTCAACTACAATATTTATTCAGTAAGTAAGATCTCAAGTGAGGGAAAATGTAATAAGTTGCTGAATACCAGTCCAAGACCAAATCTTCAGTTATCAGTCCGTGATCAAAATTCTTCATATTTAGCTCTGAAATGGATTTTTATTGACCAAAAAGTTTAATTGGTAATGCTAGTTTTAATAATCCTTAAATATAATTGAAAAGGGAATCTGAAAAATCAACTTCGAATGTTTTTTTATCAGATTTTTTTTCTAGGTTTGCATCAACATTACTTGATTAATCCTTTAGTCGAAATTTTAAAATGAAGCTTTGTGTTAGTGGTCGTTGCTTATAGCCAAACCTTTGATCCCTTGGCTTCCTTGTATTATGCTTATCTCCCCCTCCCCCTTTATTTGAAATGATTAGATTTAGAACACGAGTTGTCTTTAAATTAATCAAAGAATTGTTAAATTAGTATTGCCTGCGAAGTCTTTTAACTTATTTATATGAGGTGTAACCGAGTTGTGCTTACCCTAATGTGAAGCGAAACGAGTTGTGCTTACCAGTAAGGTGAAGCGAACTGCAGCAGTACATCCATCCCAGCATTCATATCATCAAAAGGGTTTGTGAATTTTATACTAGAGTTAGTTTTGTCACAGGTTGATATAATTTTTTAATAACTAACATTTATAAATTCAATTAGTATTGAAAAAAACTTGTTCTGAAGTACAAACCAAAATAATTCATACCTATACCTAATACGCAAAAAATTAAACTGATAAATAGCGACGATAAGCTTCATGATTAAGTAAACTCGTATAATTTCATCAGTTCTTATGGAAACATTTTCCAGCTTAAGAGTAACGTTCGATAAATAAGATAAATAGATGTTGATCAACTTAGTGCGTAAACCAAGTTATGTATTGGTGTTTATCTTCTATATTTTTCGTGTTTATCCTTGTTATTTTGGAGTGTAGTTACGCAGCGATCAGATACCAGCAAGCCTGGTTAACGAAAAGCAGCAAACGAATTCAGAATCCAGAACTGCGTCAGTGAAGCAAGACTCCACGTGCAGCAAGAGCTACCTATTCCACGTCCACCTTGACGGACGCCGTTTAAGCACTTCCCTTACTGTTAAGTCTGTTCAAGACTCCTTGACTTATGAAGTTTCTCTGCTTCAAACACAATCTTCAAAATGGCCAAAACCAATATCTTCTTTGACTCTTTAGTGGTAAATATACGATGATTCGAGTTATAAGCCTGTAGCGGAATAAAAACAGATCATTTTACGCCAACGACTAACCAGTAAAAGTTCCGGCATAACGTGTCCTGTGGAAATTCATTTCTTTCAAACTGTGTTAAAATATAATATCAAATAACAGACTAGACATTAAATTTCGAGATAATTAATTTAGTCGACCCCAATCCGTATTTGTGATTAGGGGGGTGAACAAGCACTGCTGCAAATACCAGGGTACCGTGAGTGACACAAGTATGTGCTCCAGTTGGTACATAATCATCAACGCCTATTCTTTGTTTTTTAAACACTTCTTTCTTTTACGAAAAGTTATAATGGACAGGCCCGTAGGCTGCATTCTTGACGGGTGGGCTCGTTTTTCAAAAATGCTTGACCTTTATGTCTTAAAGAGCTTCTAAGAGTGGAAAGAGAACTCAAAACCGGACCTCATCGGTGGGTGGGAGGGTTTGTCCGAATCCCCCAGCCTACGGGCCTGACGGACATGGCTTCAGTGTAGTGGAGTAAATTATATTATTTTTTCAAAATATATACTCGCTTCTTATTGGTTGAGGGCCCTCGGTCCATTCCCCATGATCGTACGTCATCTCAAGGTCCTACGATTTTTGTGGCTGTACTCTGACGTCATGGCGCGTTCGCTTTCATATGGCACTTACTTATAAACACCGTATGTAGAAATGGTTCAATGAATAAAGCAAGTTTAATCTTATTTAATTTATCTTACAAATATATTTTGAAAAGTAATAAAGCAATTATTAGATTTGGCTATCGTATAACATGAAGAATTATGCACACCGAGGTGGCTCAGCCTCATCCAGTAATTTGGTCTTCTTGATCAGTCAGGTTCGAATCTTTATTGGGTTTCCTGTGTAATCAAAACCACAGGTACCCCGAGCAATGTTGAACAACACTAGTCCTCCGTTTCACAAAATTGGTAAATTGTAATTTTCGCGTGCAATAAAATTTACATTCCAATAACTCCTTCAGTCCTACTTTTCAATGGCAGTTAAAAATGGGAATTTTTAGTATTTAGAAAAATATGCCCCTATACTATTTTCGGAGACCTCGAAATTGTAAATTGTAACTTGTTCAAAGTTGCCAGGTCTCCGAAAATAGTTAAGGGCATATTTTTCTAAATACTAAAAAATCCCATTTTTAACTGCCATTGAAAAGTAGGACTGAAGGAGTTATTGGAATAGAATTTTTATTGCACGCGAAAATAAGGCAAGTCCTGTACCCAATTTAATGTTAGAAGTGAAAAAAGCTAAAAAAAAAACTATATGTGGTTAGTATATTTGCATTCTAAATGGTGATGGTGGTGATGATGGTGATGATGATGATAATAAATAAGACAGAGATAAAATACCAGATTAATTTTGATATTTTCTCCCTTTCAGTAGTAACCGAAGGGACTGTTCAATAATAACCAGGAGAAGGACTGTAAAATGAGCTGTAAGGTAAGAAAACTTATGTAGGGCCCCCCTACGGAGAGAGATGACTTAGGTCTAACCCCTCCTGCTTGCTCAAATATTACTGGCTGCCCCCCTATCCCCCACCCCATCCTATTCCACACCAATGTCTTTGCTCCCTTAAGGACATGCAAATGTTCTAACGTTAAACTTTTTTATACTTTCATAGACGATAGACATTGGTTAGCTTGTATCATAAAGCTAAAAAAAATTAGGGTCAACCTGCTGGTTTTGGAGATAATTAGCATGGTAATTCGCACTGATTTCTATAGAAAACATTGAAGTCGCCTGCGTTGATCATAAAGTTTTTAAAAAATTTTAATCAGATAACAAACATTTTTCGCGATATTTAAAATTCAAAGGCGAGTTTCTTTGCGATTTTATGGCCAAAACAAGCAATTAAAAACGATAAAACATAGGTTTTCTATGTTA
>JANTNT010006460.1:0-13654 GCA_024752375.1 Entacmaea quadricolor | reverse complement strand
AAAGTTTGACCCAATATTGTTTTTTGTAGCACTTTTCCAAGATTGGGAAATTCCCAAGGAATCCCAATAATATCCCAATAATTCCCCATTTTCCCCCAAATTGGAAATTAAAGAATTTTTCCTGTGCTAAGCGGTTACTCGTTTATCGTGTCGGACAGACAGACAGACGAACGAACCGAGAGTTTGCGTGTTCACTTATAAGCGGTTACCCCCATTAGTGTTGCAATAGTTAAAATGGCGGATTAGAAAACTTACATTCGTAAATCGACTTTTCACGACAAAATGTCTTCATTACAGTAAATCTTTTCAAGCTTAAACTTTTAATATTCGACCATTTTATTACATATTCATCTAAAATGTCCTCGACAAAGAGAAAAGGTTATGATTTTTGGAAAAACGATTTGAAAGAAGCTAAATTAGTTGTGGCGCCGATGGTGGAACAATCCGAGTTACCCTGGAGGATGCTGAGCAGAAGACACGGTGCACAGCTGTGCTATACTCCTATGTTACACTCTTGTATGTTTGCCAGAGACCCTATCTACAGGAAGGATTTCTTCACAACATGTCCAGAAGATCGACCATTAATAGCTCAGGTAGAATATGTTGTGTAGAACACGTGTGGTTCAGTATTTTAATTATGTTGCAGTTTTTTCGTTTTAAAAACAGTGATAACTGAGTAAAGTAGTTGGCTGTTGAAATTTTGTAAAATCTGTCATCTTCTTGTTATAACCGTAGAAGACAAATGTCGCCCTGTGCAAAACCACATTCTAGTTAATTATTTTTAACAATTAATTTATCAATTAATCAATTTTTTAATGTGTCCATTATCTGTGACTGTTTTACGTGCATGTTTATAGAAATCTTTTGTTGTGACGATTGAATATTATTATTTTTTCAAAATTACTTGCCTCTGATATTGCTGAGGGCCCCTGGTCAATTCTCCATGACCAGACCTCATCATCCTACAGTTTTTGTGGCTGTGTACTCCAACATCACACATCATCCTACAATTTTTGTGACTGTACTCTGATGCCATAGGGTGTAACCTTTTGTTGAGTGGGAAAAAATTATATATAAGAAAATCAAACTTTTTTTTGGCACTTAATGAAGACTGTGTCCTCAACACAAATTCCTAACAAATATCTCAATCTATTCTTTTCTGAAGTTTTGCACCAATGACCCAGAGATGTTTGTCCAAGCAGCTAAGCATATTGAGTCTCAATGTGATGCTATAGATCTTAATCTAGGATGTCCCCAGACCATTGCTAAGAGAGGTAAATAATAATTGTTGCTAAATAGAGTCCTAAATACAGAAAAAGGCTCTATGCAATACCATAGTGTGATTGTTCAGAGTTTAACACTGAAAGTGTTTCCAATTGAACAATCTTCATATTGGCTTGGATAAAGTAGAGATATACCTTGATCAATCACCATAAAGTCTGTATGTGATTTATAAGCCTGGTTTCCATAAAATTGTAAGACAGCCAGCAACAGTGTCTGCAACTGTCTGTGGCAGTCGGGAAAGTTGAACTTGGTTTAACTTTCACTATTCCCACAGACGGTTGCAGACACTGTCGCTGGCTGTCTTATGGCTGTTACGATTTTATGGAAACCAGGCTATACTTAGATTGAGTCATTTTCTGTGAAAGTGTCACATCACTAACTTTTAAACTTCATCATTTAGTTTTGCAATAATCATAGTTAATAGATCATTAACCATACAATAACAAGATCTACCACACTTCTGTTAGGGTTCTGGCAAAATGTCATTGAGCTGGAAGCAGTAGATAGCAAGATATTCATTTTTAAAATTCAGAATTTCCCAATACAAAGTCTCTTATTTTTGACTTGGCTGGACCCAGTTGGAACCAGACAAAGTTCAAATTCCAACAGTTAATATTTCAGCCATTTTGCTCTTAAATGACCCAAAATTTTCTGCCATCCTGTTTTGATTAGTGCTCTATGAAAAATTTAATTTTAATGAAAAAAAAACTAAATTCTTTTGATGTGGTCACTTTATGACTTATTACCTCCCATTGCCAAACATTGCAGCCCCCCAATGTGTAGTGTAAACATTCACCAGCATGGTAATAAAAATTTTAATTAGCCATCCCCAAAATAAAAAGCCCCCCTTTATATCTTTCAGAAATTTAAGGCCCCCTTAAAATCATCATGCCCCCCTCATCATAGAACGTTCCTTTATAAATTATGATAGACAACATTTAAAAAATTAGCTCAATTAGAACAATGAGCTCATAAATTGGTGAATTTCTATTAACACAGTGTATTTGTTATTTTAAAAGGACATTATGGAGCCTTTTTACAAGATGAGTGGGACTTAATTTCAAGAATAGGTGAGACCATTTCTACTCAGAATTTTTAAAATTATTGCCATAAAATCATACAAAATTTTACAATCCACATACAGGTTTTTGTTGTATCAAGGATTTAGGAATCACAAGTTCAATTTTAAGTTTGATTGAACAAGTTTAATTTCTATGAATGATTTGATATCACTACAATTTTTTTAATGTGTTGTTTATTATAGTCAGCCTTGCACATGAAAAGCTTTCTATCCCAATAACTTGTAAAATAAGAGTGTTTGATGACCTTAAAAAGACTATAGAATATGCTCAGATGCTAGAGAAAGCTGGATGTCAGGTAAAAATGTCATTCCCATCACAAACCATTAATTCATTTGTTCATTTTTTTCTTTCTTTCTTTCTTTGATCCATCCATCCACCATTCATTTTTCATTAAGTCATTCATTGATTTATGCATCAAATGATGCATTATTGCATGTATTCATGTATGCATTCCTTCATTCATTCCATTCATTCATTCATTCCTTCATTCATTCAATTCATTCATTCATTCCATTCATTCATTCATTCATTCATTCATTCATTCATTCATTCATTCATTCATTCAATTCATTCATTCAATTCATTCATTCAATTCATTCATTCCATTCATTTATTCCATTCATTCATTCCATTCATTTATTCCATTCATTCATTCCATTCATTTATTCCATTCATTCATTCATTTATTCCATTCATTCATTCATTTATTCCATTCATTCATTCCATTCATTCATTCATTTCATTTATTCCATTCATTCATTCATTTCATTTATTCATTAATTTGTTAATTCATTAATTTATTAAATCATTTATTCATTCAGTCTTTTGTTCTATTCTTTTGTTTGCTTGTTCATTCATTCATTCATTCTTCTCAATTTTAACACTATCTATATTTAACAGTATAACATTGTGATATACAGTTGTTAACAGTGCATGGCAGGACCAGGGATCAGAAGGGACCCTATACAGGGCTTTATTCATTCCTTCATTCTATTCATTCATTCATTCTTCTCAATTTTAGCACTATCTATATTTAACAGTATAATTTTGTGATATACAGTTGTTAACAGTGCATGGCAGGACCAGGGATCGGAAGGGACCCTATACAGGGCTTTATTCATTCCTTCATTCTATTCATTCATTCATTCATTCTTCTCAATTTTAACACTATCTATATTTAACGGTATAATTTTGTGATATACAGTTGTTAACAGTGCATGGCAGGACCAGGGATCAGAAGGGACCAAAAACAGGGCTTGCAAACTGGGATTACATTAAAGCTATCAAGTATGTCCTTTAGACTATGATTATTGATGTTGACAGTATTGATTTTGGTTTGATATTTCTTGTAGATAAGACATACGTTTGCTGATAAATTGAGAATATTTGGGGAGTATTCATTTCCTTAAAGGGATAGGGGGTCAGTCCCACCCAAAAATAGAGTTAAAATGTTATGACCCCCTTCCCTATATGGCAGTGTTTTTTACTCAAACATCCCCTTTTTCAAGAAGGAAAATAATGATGACTACAGCTTTTCTACTAAAAAAATTGGTGACCCTCAACTGGATTCCTCCACTTCCTTCCAAAAAATGAATGCTCTTTTGTCTATCAGTTTTTAATATATGAATTGATTCTTGTAATTTATTCTCATTTTGTCTAGGGAAAGTGTTTCAATACCAGTTTTTGCAAATGGCAATATTCAACATTTTAAAGATGTACAAGCTTGTATGGAATACACTGGGGTGGATGGCATCATGACAGCTGGTAAGAGTTGACTCAACAATGATGAAGAAATAAAAAAATAGTGCACATGCTGTGTGTGGATTTAAAGCATGTGGGGATTTATCAGAATGCGAGGAAAATGTTGAGAATTAGGACTTGAAGCAGAGTGTAGACTGTAATACAATCCCTTCTTTTGTGGGGGAAAAAAAACCTCTGCCAAAAATAAACATACAGTTAAATATGTGATGTACATGCACATTTATTTTCAGCCAAGCTTCACAAAAGGAGGGACTGTTTTGCTGTCTAAGCAGAGTGCTTCATGTGAATGTTCAGATAAATTCCCAAGTGTTTTAAATCTGGACACAGCACAGTGGACAAGTTTTTACACAATATAAAACAGAATTGACAGTGTTGCCATACTGTGTGCTGATCAATTGCAAGGGTCTCAATGAACCACATTACTTTAGTACAAAAGAAAACTAGTGATTAATCTAGTTTGAGCTGCGTCGGTGTATAATACATAGAAATGATGAATGGGTTGTAGGTAATTTGAAACACCATAAATAAAAAGTAAAGTTAAGTAAACTTGTTTTTATTCACAGTGTTTCAAATTACCTACAACCTATTCATTGCCTTTATATAGTAGTTATTTTATTAAATCATTAACACCTTGCCTATTTTCAACTTCTCATCTGTTATTTTAATCCTTGAATATCTATCCATGATTTCATTTCGTTCTGTATGATAATGTCATATTAATGTTTTTATTCATTTAGAGGGTAACCTTCACAATCCTGCTCTACTTGACGACAAACAGCCAATGGTTTGGGAGATGGCAGAAGAGTATTTAGAACTAGTGGATAAATACCCCTGTCAGCTGTCAGCTGTAAGAGGGCATCTGTTCAAGCTTTATTTCCATAGGTAAATGGATGTACTATATTAACCTTTTAAGGTTAAAATGACTGACCATTTCTCTACCTTTAAGGCTGAGACATACGGTACAAAATTACTGATATAAATGCTGGTAGCCAAGCAGTTGCAGGGCTTAGAATAACTAATGGACATCAGACAATGTCCAGCCAGAACTGCCTGATGTCCGGCAGGTTTTTTAATCCTGGTCATGCATTTTATTTTGGCCAAACAATATGTCCAGCATCCCTGAATTGGGTTTTTACAGTGGAGTCACACATACTGAAGCAGCCACAACTATTAGAGGTTGACACACAGAGCAATGTCACATTTCAGGCTATGTTTCATCAAAGGTCCAAGTCTTTAGTTTGTGTCTCTCTTAAAATACTTGGCTTCCTGACTAATTTGCTTGGATTAATAGTCAGTTTTCTCATTAAAGAATACTACTTTTATCTTTGGATATCGCTGTTTCTTTAGCCTCATTTATAAGTAAATGAATCCAAATACCAATGTTAATGTAAAAAATGTACAATCTTTATATAAAATTGCTCAGAAATTCCACAGATTTTCACTAGTACATGTATAATTTAATTATAAATGAGACTAGACTTGTACAAATAAGGCAGAGTTGTCAGAAATAACAGCAGTGTTTATTAAACAAGAAAACCGACTGTTAAAAAGTTTTAAAAGCTCGAATTATGAATGCATGGTCATTTACATTGTTAATGGAAATTAAACTATATTTTTCTTGTCATTTAGCCTTTCTAAACATACTGATTTACGAGCAGTTCTTGGAGATGCCAAAACACTCAAGGAGGTGAAAGAGATTAATCAAGAACTTACAGCAAGACTCAAGGTATGTAGGTTGATATATTAATGAATAATCTTCAGTAAATAACACCAAGTAGACAGTGTAGCACTAGAAATAGATAAGAGTATGTTAGGAAAGTAGTTGTAGTATTTAGAAAGAAACTTAGAAATGCAAGGAATAAATTCAGGGCTATTACCCTTAGAAATATCAGTGAAAAAAATTCACTGACCTTGATGGGATTTGAAACAATGACCTTTGGATGTGTACTCCCGATCCTCTACCAGCTGAGCTAGAGGTCAGACTGGAAGGAAGTTGTGGATTTTCTAATAGTATGTTTTTCGTCTGACCAACCCCCCCAAGATTTTCCGCTTACTCTTTACCCCCTAAGCTATGATCAATTTTGAAAAGACCCCCAAGGATTTCCACGTTTCTATTGTTTATCTCAATCTTACCCCCCAGAATTTCCATTTTCTGCTCCCTGACCCCCGGGATTTCTACTTTTTACCTTACACTCCCAAGATATTACCAAAATATTACAAAACGCACTCAAATACTTATGTGATTCTCTTAGGAAAACAAAGATGTGGGAATGCATTCTATAGTGAGAGAGCAAGATTTTACATTTGTGTTTCCCTTGGGGATCCGAACAAGCGGGAATGCACTGACTTGTTTGTTTAGTCACGGCCTATTAGACCCCCTCCCCTAAAAAATAATCCTGCACAGACATTTTTCTAAAAAGTCCTGCAGATGATCAAATCCCATAAAAAAGTATCTTGCAGCTCAGAAAAAAAAATCCTGCGGACAATTATCCCCAGAAAAAAATATCTTGCGCAAAAATTTTTCTGTCCCCCTTCCGGGTTCTAATGGTCCGTCCCTTAACGATGGTTTATTGTTGGCAATGTAGATAGCTTCCAACACTCTTGTTTTCTGTCATGTGGTAAGTCAGTGCATTCCTGCTTGTTCTCTCTCCGAGGGAATCACATAAATGTAAAATCTTTTCTCTCACAAAAGAATGCATTCCAACCTTTCTTTGTATTTCTAAGGGAATCGCATAAGTATTTAAGGTAGTTCGGGACCCAAAGATCCTGTTATAAACTTTTTTCCAACCTTTTTGTATAAGGAGAACTACATGAGTAAGAGCAAAATTTGAAATAAAAGGGGGGTTTTGAAGTTGAGGGGGGTGAAAATACATAAAAATGATGATTTTTCCCTCCGTTTTGAAAGACTATAAATTCCAAATCCAAAAATAAAATAAAAACAGGGGGTCACCGTACTAATTAAAGCGCTAAGACCGATAAAAGGCTATAAATTATTAAAAACCGAGTGTTTTTGCCGGGTGGAGACTGGGTACTTGGCGACTACTCCTATTCAATACCCAGTTTTTTTAAACATACGACATCGACAAAACACATTTTATGATAAAATGTAATTCAAATTTTATCTATTATTTTGATTTTCAATGAAAATGCCGTGCGCGAGTAGGATACGCAGTAGCAAAGGTGTAATATTTTCATTTGTACCCTGAAGATGGATTAATAAACCAGAAATATGACCTTATTTATTGTCTGCCCGTAAACTCATTTCATATCTTCATGGAGAAAAATCAACACAAATTATTTTTTGCTCTAAATGGAATTTGTTGGGAAAGTGCTGTCAAAAATTATCTAATGTAACAATGTGTTCAACTTACTTAAAATTGAATAGATCAAAATCAACTTACAAACAAAGTCGTCTTTATACTCCTACCAATACTACATAGGAAAACGAGGTTAGAAGGAGTGTTCACAGGGTAAATAGAGTACTATTTGGATCTAATCACAGTAATCATTTTATTTGAGAAGAAAGATGCCGAGGACAAAACAGATGAACCAGTGTCCTACACAGGATTACCACACTGGGTGTGTCAGCCTTATGTTAGACCATGGTAAGGTTAATATATGTACTGGGTGTGTCAGCCTTATGTTAGACCATGGTAAGGTTACCATGTAATGTTCACCAAATTAATAATTGAAGTGGTATGAAAGATTTATTGTTCTTTGCTTTTCAGCCCTAAAGACAGTTTTTCAGAAAATCAACCGAAAGAGAACAAAACAAGTGAAGGAAATAATGAAAATAAAGCATTGACAGAAAAACAACTTAGAAAAGCTCTTAAAAGAAAGAAAAAGTTATTGCATAAGAGTAGTAAAGGTACGGATTTTAAGTGATAGATAAAGTAGGCTGGTTTAAATAAACGATAATCCTGGCTTCTTATATTGATTATTTTCCTTTCTCTTTTGTTTTTCAGTACCAGTTGAATGGATTTTTTGTTCTCAATGTCAAATAAATCCAATGGTATGTAGACCACCACCCGACCACCACCCAGACCAATGACCCAGGCAAACAACCAGACCACCCTGACCACGACCAATCACCAAGACCACCACCCAGACCAATGACCTGACCCAAACAAATGACCCAGACAAGCATCCAGACCACCACCCAGACCAATGACCCAGGCCAACACCTGGGCCAACACCCAGACCAACAACCAGTCCATCCGAACCAGGTCACCCGACCTAGACCTTCCAACCCAGACAGTCTGTGCCAATATCTAAAATATTAAATGTATTTTAGGAATATAAAATATAGCTTTTATTTGCAATTGCTAAAACTTTTTTTTTCATTTATTTTAAGGCAACGAAATGTGAATATCGGTTATGTCGACATTGCTGTAAAGAAAAAACTGCGACAGAATTACTGGATTGTCCTTGTAAGTTGGTTCTCTTGTCATGTAGGACATAAATTATTAATTCATAAATTATTATATTTTGTTTCTATTACAGCTCATCGGCTCTGGTTTTCGAGTTCCAAAAAACAGAAGCTTGATAGAGATCAAATTTACCAGCAAATAGAGGGAGTCGTTACTGGAAAACACAGCTCAGAAGATCAAAAGAATATTCCCTTAAGCGTCCACGCTTCGTGACAAATGTCTAGTACTGATTGTTGACAAGGCTTTGATACAATAACTGCTTTTTTTGTACTGCTTAGTTATGGATTTATTACAGAAACACTGCTTGTCGTATATGAACACTAGAGGTTGGCGGTTTTTTTTTTTAATTTTGCAGAATATAGTACTTCACGTAGTAGCTAATTCGCGTGTGGTTGAACCTAGGAGAATTAGTGAGTTACGCGAACTTTGGGGAAGAAGGGAAAATTTCTGAGCCGGGACGTGAATACTTTCCACACACCAAACCGATGCGTGCTCAACCAACTGAGTCAACAAGGCGGCAGTTGGCGGAAATAACCTTGGAAAGGCCTATTTTCATAATAGTAATGCATGTAAGCAACTTTGGAAACTGCAACTCAGCATCTCTGAGGACTGCAACTCAGCATCTCTGAGGACTGCAACTCAGCATCTCTGAGGACTGCAACTTAGCATCTCTGAGAACTGCAACTCAGCAACTCTGACTGAATTGCAACTCAGCAACTTTGAAAACTGCAGGGGAAAAAAATATGAAGAAAAAGTATTATCTTTAATGCCGCTAGATCAGCCTTGCCGAAGAACAAGTACAAAAGATCAATTGAGTTTTTCTTTTTACGGTCCCGCGCTCAGCCGTAATTATTGATGTATGCAGCAAAGAATCGAAGATCAAGGGGAACCCCCAGTTTTAGTTGCGCGGTTTCAAATAAATAGACCCTAATTAGCATTATCGATGAATTCGATTTTGAATTGAACCACGAAATAAAATAGGAATGAAGTTATTTTGTTTAAAGATGTGCATTTCTGAAATTAGACCTTTTTAGCGGTTTTATTGTATAATGATTCAAATTCAACAATCAAAATCAGTTTTAGGTAATGATTGGCAAGTTTTATGATATGAAATATCAAGAATTCAATTTCCGAAAAAATGAATTTTAAATGAAACGCCCATGAATCAAGGGGAACTCCCAGTTTTATATAGTCGATGTAGAAATGAATGAACACAAATATAGACTGCTAGCTGACAAGAAAGACGTCGCAGGGTTCTTTATATCGAGACCATTAGGATCCCGGCTGCAAGACTCGAGAACCTTAAATCAGTATTGGATTTCTGGATGTTTTGTAGACAGTTTGCTCGAGTAGATTGTAGCTGGTCGATATGTATCTGGACTAAATAGTTTATTGGTAACAACTAAGTCGTTTGGTCTTTGCTTTTTATTCAAATTTGGATGTAGTTTGAAAAAAACTGTTCGCTCAAAATGCCAGGCGAAGCAGCACATTGGGAAAAATTAGAAAAATCGCCAAAGAACAAGCAGCACGAGTTCTTTGCTCAATATAAAGGCAAATTCACCTCCAAGCCAGTGACCACCGATGAAAGAAACATAGAGGTTGGTGATCACATACGCTTTCCGGGTAAAATTTATGACCATCACTTGATATGTATCGCAGTGGAAGGGAATGAAGTTAGAGTAATGCAGTATACTGGTCCAGTATGGAATCTATCGGCACTTTCACAGTCGACATCATCTTCAGACTTTGGAAGACTTGCGGGCATTCAAGAAAGTGTTTTTCCGTTTTCAATGTTAGAAGAGAAAAACGTAAGTATCAATTTAAATATAAGGTGAAAATCTGTTAAATTATAGCATGGAGGAAATATTAATATAAGTGACGTTGCGGACGTTAGTCTTTCGTTGGAGTGGTGACGAAGGACCAACGTTCGAAACGTCGGTGATGATACAGTAAAACGCCGCGAAGAAGAACCTAAGATTTAAGAACCTGCTGGCAGAAATTTGTCATTTTGATACTCAAAAATACAAGAACCAGCTAAGCCAATAACAGGTTCTTATATGTGGGGTTAGACTACATTTTCATAGACATTTTGACCAAAAGTCTGGCTTTAATAAATGTATAATGTTATACAACCATTGTTGAAAACTGCATATTTATCTTCTAGCTGTTAACCTAGTTTTGTTAGATTTTTGGTAAATAAATGCCTGTTATGAAGGACAAATAGCATTTATAGCAATTTCTATAATTTAACAGATTTTCACTTTATTATCTAAAGAAACACCGACGCAGTCCATACTAGTCGTTGGACTAGTTTTCGCCTTATCAAATTAAATATATTTTTTTCGAATCTCTGCTCTAACTTTATATAGGTTTTGTGTTGTTGATTACATAACTGGGAAAATTCAGTCTGCTTTCGTTTTGGACAAGGATGCAGGATGCTACACAGAATAGCTTTGTACAGCTTCTCCTAGGGTAGTAGGCTTCTGCTGCTATCCATACTATAAGATTGTATTGTTTTATATTAATCCAATCAGCAATTGAATTTTCAAATCATTCTTATTTTAAAAATTCAAATATTCGTTTTAATAATGAAAGTTTGAATTGAAGAATGGAATCAAATTTCCAAAACTCAATTCATTAATGACTCTAGGGGGGCACGCTTCACCTGGTTTGACTGTAATTATGCAATTAAATACGATTAATCGGAACAATAACAAAGTCATCTAAAAGTGGCGAAATTCGTACGAAATATTACGTTTTTTACAACAAAAATCAGTACTCATACGAGCAAAACCTTCCTTTTTCGGCGGAATTTCTAGAAAATCCTTATTCTCTTTTAATTGTTTTCGAAATATGATTTACAAATTCAGTTCTTTTAAAAAATAGGGAGCGGTCAGAAAGTAAAGGGGGGTGGACTATGAAAATCTCTTTACCAAAAGGCAGAGTAACCCACCCCTGGTTTGAAGTCCAATTTTGTTTGACCCACCCCCTTCTAATTGCTCAAAAAATAATGACCCACCCCAAAATTTTATAATGCCACAATCACTTACATTAATATACTTTCGAATTATAGCAATATTAAATAACTTTTCTTGATGTTTTTACTTTATTCGAAATCGCCAAAAGAAAAAAGAAAAAGTCGAGGGAGAGAGGGAGAGAGATGTTGTCACAGGTCGTCCAACTCTTGTCTGCCAACTTCATCTTCTGCATCAATATCATTGTCTTCATCCTGGCTACTACAGTAGGAAACCTCATTATCATCGTTTTCATCATTACTTTCAAAATCCATGTCTTCATCCAGGCCCTTAGCCAGGATTTTTGTGGGGGGGGGAGGGGGCTCCCGAGGACAAAGTGGACCAAACTATCAATATACACTTATTGTCTGACTAGTTTATTAAGTAGCAGCAGTTCATAGAAATAAATATTACGGTTGACTGAATAGGTTATTTTTTTAATGAACAGCGAGCGAAGCGAGCTGCATTTTATACCAGCAATGAGTTTTGTTGCAAACGAAAATTGTTTTGCGAACGAAGCTAGCAGATTTTGCAATTAAGGAAGCAGGCCTTTTTCAAACAACACCCTAAACAAGATTTTGATTATGTGAACTAAGGATTTCAGGCTTCAACTAAGATGTGAACGATTCCCTAAATGGTAAAGTAATTATGGAAGAAGTGGCCAATGGTCTTTTAGGGCCTCTTTACATGGAGGTAGGGTCACCCTATTGTATTTCATGGTTGTGTTTACATGTCAAGTAGGGTCACCCTAGGGCTAGGGTTATCCTATCAACTAGGTAGGGTGACCCTCCTAGGAGGGCCAGCTTTTTGTTTACTTAAGCCACGTAAATGTTCAAGGTAGGGTGACCCTAGGGGGAGGGCTATCTCGAATATGCATCAAATGACGTCAAATTATTACCAAATATTTAGTTTTTACACCATATATCATACAAATAAGTATAATTAATAAGTATATAACAACAACAACAACAACAAAAAGAAATATGTACTAAAAAGAAATATGTACTAATTACAATAATAAAAATGACCGAATAGAAATTGGTGTTAGGAAACCTGAAGTAGCTTCTTCGCTGATAGCGTAGTCTTGCTAACGCTATAGAGTACTGGTTAGCGGCTTAAAATGTCAGAGTTGCATGTAAAGGAGCTCTATGTTTTGACCCGCTTCTGGTAGGGTAACCCTCCTAGGAAGGTGACCCTATCTCCATGTAAACAGGTCCTTAGATTTGGGTCTTGCCATAATTAGCCTGGATCTCGGAATCTTGTTTTTGCAGCGATATTGTGGGTCTCTAAACCTCAGGTTTTGGACAAAACGATCTTGGAGTCTTGTTTAACGTGTATTGCAAAGCAATAAACAATAACATTTTTCTATCGGTATATGTTGAATAGTAGTAGATTTAACGCGAGCGGAGCGAGCGTAAAATTTTGAGTATAATTTTCATATAAAAAAAATTTGCACAAATTTGAAATCCAAAATGAACTAGTCGATCGAGAGCTTTACTAATAGGTCTCCTTGATTTTAAAAATAAGGCTCAAAAAATTGATAATCCTCCCCAAAATTCAATTAAAAAAGTCGTGGCCCTCCCCAAAATGACAATTTTCCTTTTGTTTGTTTGTAGATTTTTTCAGCTTTACATTTTAATTTCTTAATGTTAAGATAGTTAATGGCTCTAGATAAGTTTCTCGCAATTCCTGGACGGCAAAGCTTTTGGAGAACTTGCTAATCGCATCATTGTTATCCAATGCCAATTTGCTTTCTTCAGCATGTTTCTTTATCTGAGCTCTTGGTTGAAAGTCATCCACGTCTCTTTGTATGCCCTCTCAGGGGCAAATAAATCCAGAATTTGTTTAAGGGGGGGTGATTTTTTTTCAAGACTACGAAAAAGGGGGTGACTAAATTAATTTTTGAGTGGTTTAATGTGGTTTTCTACACAAAAAAGGAATGACTAGTCACCCCTGGATCCGCATCTGCCTTTGAGGTTATGCACCTATCAGCGGCTTCCCCGAGGGGGCTAACCAGGGAGATTGTAAAATACTAGAAACAATCTTCATGATTCTCCCTGGGGGGTGGGGAAATCTTTGTTTT
>JANTNT010006350.1:0-11126 GCA_024752375.1 Entacmaea quadricolor | reverse complement strand
CGTTCCTTCATCCACCTTTCGTTCCTTCATCCACCTTTCGTTCCTTCATCCACCTTTCGTTCCTTCATCCACCTTTCGTTCCTTCATCCACCTTTCAATCATTCATTCATTCACCCATCCTTCTGTTATTCATTCACCTTTCAATCATTTATTCATTTATCCACCATTCAATCATTCATCCACCATTCAATCATTCATTCGTTCATCCACCTTTCGTTCATTCATCCTTTCGTTCATTCATCCACCTTTTGTTCATTCAGTCATCCACATTCATTTCCATTCAAGATAAGCAATGTATTTTTAATCTTAAAAAGTATTTTAATTACTTCTTTCAGTTATTTTTAATGACTGTTATTTTTGTACAGTATTTGTCACTGGCCATCAGCACATTACAGTTTGTAATCAAACATCTTCTGATGAGCACTATTCCTGAGGTGCGGCAGTATGTCATTTCATCCTTCACAGAAGAACAAATGTCAGACATAGCAGGAATCCTAAATGAGCTGGACAGTGATACAAACAAACTGAAGAGTGTCACAGGATTTGATGATTTGTGTACTACAGTTGATGAGGCAATTCATCTGCTGTTGGTAGAAGAACTACTGCCAGAACAACTTCAGGTATTTTTTTGGAATATTTATTACAATTTAGAGGAATGATAATGAATAGAAAATGTTTCCTGTTTCTGAATAGCCTGATGTAGAGATGGCAAATGGTGCCAGGAAATTATAGTCTTGCCAAAAGTTTAACCAGGTCTTGAAGTCTCAGATTTTTTTAGGATAGCACTTGAAGTCTTGTTTTTTTATCAACAATAATCGTCTCAGTCAGATTTTTAAAATTTACTGCCTTGGAGACTTGTGTTTTTGTACAAACTAGATGAATACATGTACATTTGTTGTCGTTCTTCATTTGACAGCAGAACTTCAGGTACCAAAAAATTTTAGAAAATATATCAGGCTCGGATAAAACCAGAAGAAGTCTTGGGCTCAGAATAAAAATTTGGAAAAAGTCTTGGGAAAGTATTTAAAAACCACCACAACTTTTTTTTGGACCGGTCTAGTAATTGTGCAGCGTAGATGGAAGCCAAGTTGGGTGTTGTTCTGGGCGACGCGGCATCCATAACCATTGATCACGATTATATTTTTAGCTCACCGGGCAAAAAGTATCTTATTAAAAGTTATGACTTTTGGATTACTACCACAAAGAATTCTCCATTAAAATAGGTGGCTAAAATGGCTAAAGTGACTAAAAATCATGCTAAAAACAGGTTGAAAAAACTGGGTGTCATGGTGCTCTCATATTATATACTAAGTAAAGGTGTGATTGTGTGTGTGTAGAGATTAATGTTATTTGTATTACTGATATAAATACAGGATGCGCTGCTCACCTTCCTGGGATTGTCACCAAAATCTGTTGGTGCATGGCCTCTTAGAATCAACTCCACATGTCTTGTTGTCTTAGCAAGGGTTTTGTTAGCAAGACAGCAGAAAGCATTCAAGACCAACAAAGGAAATATGGATATCCCAGAGTGTATAAGCATCTGGTCCAGGATGATAGACACACTTGAGAAGAGTGCAATGGCTGAGCTTGTCTTCCCAGATAACCAAGGTAATCTTTTTTAGAAAGAACCTTGGAATGGAACCCCACATCTTACATTTACTAGACAGTCTGATGTGTTAAACACTACACTGCAAGGACCAACACTCTGGAAATGCAGCCAGACAAATGTATGTGGCAACTGTAGGGATCCCAGTGCATTATTTTCTGTTGGTAATGCCTGAACACCATAAATTTGAGTATGCACAGATATACATGACTTGTATACAAGAAATGAAAGTAAAGCAAATGCATTCAGTGTAATAGTTTTTAGTATAAAAATATAGTATAAAAGTGGACTATTACTTACCAAGCCTTCTGATTGGCTATGCTTACAGTGTACCTACCAGTCCAGGATCTTTAATTTGATAGCCCATTCTTGAAAAAAAATAGCAGCTGACTCGTGATTTTCCTGAGGGTTTCTGATGATTTTTTTTTTTCAATCATTTTTTATTCTTGGTTTTCACCCATTCCTAAAGGAATAAAATAACAAAGGCATGGCAGCCATGTTTGTGTACATAACAATAGAGACTGATGAGAAATCATATGTTAGCTGTGCGCCAACCCAGCGGCTTTGACGTCACGTGAAAAGTGAAGAATACTGTTCTACTAGTTTGTTTACACTAAGACAATTACACCACACTAGTACTTATTAAGATTCAAATACTTTAGGCAGGTGGATCAACTGTAGGCACACATTGTCTACCATTTATATTTTGATAATAGTTTCTTTAGTTGTTGTAAAAGGGATTATATTAGAAATCTTGTGCATCCCAGACTTAATTTGAAGGGCCAATCATCCCCACTTGCAGCTTAGTAGCTGAATTACGGGGGACACAGCTCAATGTGACCGAGTTGAAGGCATACAAAGGCACCTGGCTGCCACCATACGACTCATGTCTGGCCACGGAGCACAGCCTAGATCAAATCAGGGTTGGTTTTTGAGGAGGGAGGAAAATAGGAGAACCCAGAGAAAAACCTTTGAAGCACAGGAGAGAACCAACAAACTCAACTCACATATAATGCCGAGTCCGGGAATCGAACCCAGGACCATAGTGGTGAGAGGCAAGCGCTCACTGCTATGCCACCTGCGCTTCCTATCTTTAAATGATTAAATCAAAAACATTTTCTGACAACTGCTTTTCAGATTTAAATGTGGAGCATCTTCAGCTACTTCTCTTTGTGTTCCATAATTTATCGACTTCTCAGCGTGAGGTTTTGATGGTCAGATGTGCTGAGGCTGTAATGAGAGTGTCCAAGTCACCTGAACTGAGCAGGAGCATTCCTGTGGCATTATCAAGATTGTTGCTTATTCAAGATTACTTTCTGCACCATTTTTCTAATCCTCCAAAGGAACTCTTCACACAGGTAAGCGAAATTAAATAATTTGTTTTGATATCAGTGAAAAAACTGTTGATTTTAGGATTTCATTGGTTTGTTTTGTTGTTCATTCATTTGTTTGACCTTTCTTTGTTCATTTGTTATTTTGTTTGTAAATTTTTTATTCATTTGTACAAAGATTCCTTGATTTCTCCATCTGTCTAACTGCCTGTTCTTCCACCCACTCATCAGCAGTTGCTTGTTTGGTTTGTCTAAAGCCGCGGCTACACGAGCGATTTTTGCTTGCACAGGCGACGCGATTTTTGGAAATTAGTCGCGTCGTGGTGGTGGCTACACGAGAGATAAATTCTGGCGACAAATGCTGGTGATCACATAAATATTTTGTCAGCCATTGTAAACAAGCAAACCTTGATTTCGTTCTTGCATCTTATTGGCTAGATATGCTTTAGTCGCGTTGCGAGTGCAAGGAAAAAGTTGCAGAGCGGCTACATGAGTGAAAAACTCCGCGACTTTGTCATGAAAAGTTCAATTCATTTGATTTCTCGCGACTTTTTTTTGCTGATTTTTTCAGCTGTCGCATCGGCTGTGCAAGGGTGGCTGCACGTGCGATTTCCACTGCGACGCAACTAATTTTAAAAAATCGCGTCGCCTGTGCAAGCAAAAATCGCTCGTGTAGCCAAGGCTTAACTTGTCCAATACTCTGACAGATTTATATACATGTACAGCATTGTATTCTGTTGTATTGTGTTGTTCTCAATTGTATTGTTAATCTATTGTTATATGAATGTAATGTAATACTGACAATGCTATGCATAAATTTGTCAGTATTGGACAACCCTCTTTGTTGTTCATTTGTTTGTTGGTTGGTTTCATGTTATCTTAGTAAAGTAACTCACTCATACTTGACATGTTTCCTTCAGCTATTAGGCTGGAATCTGATGGTGTACACTTTATCTCCTGATTCTTTATGGGTATTTAAAGTTTAAGCTGTAGATTGAAGCTAAAAATGTCTGTAAGGTTGCTGAGGATCAAACTGTGGACCCTTTGCTTAGCCACGCTTTCTTGTTTATTCCTTCCTTCATTTGTTTATTTATTTGTTCTTTCCTCTTATTTGTTACAGTTTTATGAAGTTTTTTTCATAATTCAAAGTTCTTCTTGGTTTCTTCTTTACAAAAGGTACAAAGAAACCTCTTTAGATCACGCAGTGCTACTGGTCCAGTAAATGAAGAAGACCCCCTAGCAGAGATCATGTACTTTAGCTTCATGGGTCAAGAAGAACACAACTATCAACATGCTTGTTTGAAGTACTACACAGCTAACGGCAAGACCATCAAGGCCTCTGATGTCATCAATATGATACCAAGGTTTTATGACATTAGACCAGCATTATCATCAGTGGATGATTATCAAAATCTTGATGATAAGGTAGGATTTTGATTGATACCTCTTATTAAAATAATTTCTGTGGAATCCCATGTCACATAAGAGTCTCACATGCTGATTGGCTTAGAGTTGAGGGGATTTAGCGTGGAATTCAACACCAAAAAGCTGAATTCAACATTACACAGGGAACCCATGCAGACTGACAAGATTTCAAATTCAAAATAACACAAAAATAAAGAAAAACTGTCCACTATGGGATTCAAGGAAAATTTACTTCCTGACTTGGGAATTCCACCTTGAATTTCCCTTGAAAAATGGTATCACACTTGTCAGTTTGCGACTTGTGCGATATCATTTTTCTCGTGAAATTCAATGTGAAATTCCCTCGTAATCCAATGAATTTTCCTATAGAAAGATATGGAGGCATTCCTAAATTGCAAAAGTCCAAAATACTTAATGCTGGATCAGCCACTGATTGAGTATAGATCTAAGGTGGAATCTACCCTCTAAGTGACATCACATAAGGCCAAAGTTGTTTTTTCTCATTTCTCCTAATATCATAAAAAGTAGGAAAAACTTAAAGAAAACATAAATTCAAAGAAAATCATGTCTGACTCAACAATTCCATTGACCTTTGTCATAATGGAGGATTTTAAGTTATCCAAACTAAGATTATTCACATATTTATTAAAAACTACAGCAACTTTAAAGAGCATTCAAAAATTAACAATTCTGGAGTTTGAACATAATTGTAAAAAATCTTGAAGATATATTGAGGATAAAAATTAGAGAGTTTTGTATGTTGTGTGCTATCCAGGCCTTTGAGGCCTTGTTTTCATGTTTTCTTGCAATCTAAAATGCTTATAACTTCATAAGGAATTATTTTTATTTCCAAACTTTTTTATTTTACCCACATAAACAACTTCTTTCCTACGAAATTAAAGATATTATTTGTGATTATTCAATGAATTTAATTGAACTTTATGCTAATTAGTGGCAGCAATTATGTCAGAAAGTGATTTATGGAAAATTGCCATTAAAAATCTGTTCTGCTTGTTTTGGATGACTTGAAGGATATCGATTTTCTTGTGTAGTTTTCCATAGGATTTTGTACCTTGTTAGGCTATATGATTTCCCTATAAATACCAGAATTCATACTACACACAATATCAGTTAAAAAAACATAATACTTTTATTCTACCAAGGCTTGTGAGATACTGTTAAGGATGAGTAATGGAGGATCCAACTACAGTGATTACTACTCTGCAATCTTGACTCTCCTGAAGGCTGGACGTGAATGTGATAAATTGTTTCATTCTGGTAAGGAGGAAATGACACCATTAGATGCAGCTTTCAGCAGGCATAGCTTTGGGCTGTGTTGGAGACTATTGGGATGCCTCCCTCCTTCAGTTATGTACTTTAAATGTTTGGCTGGAGAATTGGATCTGAATGAAAAGGATATTGTAAGTTGCAAGTTTATTTCTTATTCTTTTTGCAGTTCCAGTTTGATATTCATTTTATTCACATTTTTTTATTTTCCTTTTTTCTATTTTCTTTTCTTTTAATCAAATTTCACTTTTTTTATTCAGTGACAATTCTCATTTTACTTTCAATTCCTTTTTATCTCCCAATTCTGAATTCATTTTTGTTGTCCACTTCCAACTTTTTTCCTTTTCTTTCTCTTGTTTTCTATTTTTGCCTTTCATTTCATTTTATTCTATTTTATTCCATTCCTTATTTCTTCCTTTACATAATTCCTCTTTCTTCTTTTTCTTTTTTAATCATTCTTTTCTATTACCTTGCTTTTAGTTTTTTCTTTTTTAACACATATCTACTCTTCTACTTATTACAAAACACACTATCAGCTATGATACAAATGTGCATATATTAAGGATACTGATTGATATTCTTTGAAGGTTGATAATAACTCACACTCTTTTTTCTTTAGGATACACAAATGTCTGTTATGCTGTGTAATCTAAGATGGTTAGCAAGATTTTGTTCAAACATGGAACAAAAATACATAGACTCATTCAAAGTAAGTCGAAATATCCTATGACAAATCTTTCTCTTGAATGATCATAAACAATGGTCCCAAGACGAGGTAGGGCTTGATAAATACAGTAAATGTATGAAAACATCAAGTCCACCTTGTCTTGTGGTAAGTCAAGAAAATTTCAGGAAGAAATTTGAAGAAATATATAACATTATTGTCACTAGTTACGTCATTGAGCAGTCTCACAAGTAACTCAAAAGATCTGGTTCTAAGTGACCATATTTTATAATGGGAGAATCTACATAACATTCAGTTGAATGCCTTAGTTTAGAAGTCATTACACCAACTGCATGCTGTTTAGGTTCTTCCATTTTGTAATGAAGATTAGTTGTTCTGATTTGCTTAAACTTTTGACTGTGAGCAACTGATGATAAAAAATTGGAAATACTTATTAATAATATAAATGTATCAAAAATATATGATTTTTTTTCACTTTTTGATATGAATTGTCATTATTGAAAAGCTATAAACAACTTTTTATTTAATAAAGTGAAAAGGATTGGCCTCTCTTGTATCTTTACTTGTTTGTTCTGCTGTTAACAGGGATGGCTAGTACAACAAGGGATGTCAACAGATGAGAGTCAATGTACGCTTGACAAAGTGACAAAAAATAGTTCAACTCTGCATTCAAGTATTGTTACTGCAAAAAACTACATGGAAAAGGTACTTGCCATTAAAACCTAAGGTTATAATCTAGACAAAGTGTACATGCATGTGAACTTATATAATTATGTTTCTGGTAATAGCCAGTTGTCTTCAATAGTTTTATACATTAAAATATTTAATTTTAACCTATTACACATGCTCATATATCACAGAGCTGATCCCACATGGTCTAATGGTCTCTCTTGTATCTTTACATATTACAGCTCAAAGACATAATCTTTACCTATTACACATGTTCATATATCACAGAGCTGATTACACATGGTCTAATGGCCTCTTTCATGTCTTACCAGTCTCCCCGATTAGTATGGTACTCGTGCCCGGCTAGAAGACAGAGACATTAATAAAGTTATTATATTATTATTATTATTATTACCATTTGTGCTGATGTGGCCTAATAGGCAGAAACATCTGTCCACATTTTACAGCTTGTAGTCTTTACCTATTATGCATGCCTCAACAACCCAATCCCACATGGCTGAATGCCCTCTCTTGCAATAAAGCGATTTGCATGATGGTGTCATTTTACTACCAAGACTAGAATGCTTTGCATTTTTTCTTTGTAATTTAGATTTTTATTCCCTTATGGGAATAGTAAGGCAATTGGTACTAACTGTACAGCAAAAGAAAGTGAGCAAAGAATCCTGGTCTTGGTAGTAAACAACGTCATAATGCAAAAGGCCTATTATTATATTTCTTTGTTTATTCATTTGTTTGTGTTTGCTTATTTGTTTGTTCTTGTATTTGCATGTTTGTTCATTCATGCATTCATTTTTTTACTTGTTTTTTTCATGCCTTTGACTATATTTTATTCTGTTTGCTTTTTTTTGTCTTTATTTTGGAGAACCCTTCATTCCTTCTTTGAATAACAGGGTTTGCACTGCTCCTGGAATTCCTGAAAATTAAAACACCTTAAATTTGAAAAAAAAAAAAAAAAAAAAAAATGCAGGGCCCTGGAAAACTCTTGTAAAATCTCATTTTTCCACCTATTCCTGGAAAACTCCTGGTATTTTATAAATGTTTCAGGTGAATGTGGCATTTGCCCTAAAAGCAAGATTTTTTACATTTTCCCCTGAAATTTCCAAATTCCTGGGTACTGGAATTTTTATAATTCTACCCTTGAAAACTACTGGAAAAGTCCTGGAATTCCATCATCTCTCAGTAGTACAAACCCTGAATAAGAAAAGTTGTTTAATCTTTATTTAAACTTTTTCACAGATTTCACAATTGTACGATGTCACCCATGAAGTCACCAGTATCTCTCAGATTCCAAGTGTTTTCTGCATCACTCTCCTTGATGTTATTCTAGCCAAAACACACTTAGCACTGAGCAGACTCTTTGGTAACACTGATGAGGATCCAGACTTGACTTATATTATGCAAGTTGCCAAGGATCTAGTGCCAACTATTATTAACCTTATACCTGTTTATCAGAAATTTGCACGGTAAGAGAAACTTAAGTGATAAGATGAATTTTATTTTAACAGCTCTAGGTGATAATTTTATTTGATAGATATAGGAGATATATTTGAACAAATTGTAGTGATTTGTTCCTTTCATGTTTTTGGGCCACTGTGCCAAGTGGATTTTTAAGGTTCATCTAATCATACATCAAACAGCTGGCTAAAAAAATCTTACTTACAGTATATCAAAGGTGGTTCCACCAAATAACATGGTGGTGTTTATTAATCATAAATAAATGTGATATTAATTATGAGAGGCTCTTATATAGGGCATTTCACCTGACGGTTGAAATTGTAAATGATGCCAGTGGGCTTCCTGTGTTTATGTAAAAGCTGTCGGGCTTCCTGTGTATTGTGAGAGCACATGGTTTTGTGAGTACAGTACCAAGAGACAAACAAGTTTAAATTGCTCAGTGAAAACAGTGTGATAAATGTTGGAGTTAGAAGGATACAGGGAGGGCCAAAAACATGTCCTACATAACGTCTCAATAGGCTTTACCCTCATATCAGACATGCCAACTCTCCTGGATTATCTGGGAGTCTCCAGATTTTGGACCTCATCTCCCGGTATCCCAGTTAGCACTTGGAGTCTCCTGGATAATTGTCATTTTTGACCAGTTCTCTGTATTGAGCAATAAAAGTGTATCTAGGTGATATTATTTGTGGTGTTTGTTGTGTTTGTATTACTTTGCATTGCTAACAAAGTCAGACTTGCTCGTCAAAACATTTACAAACTATTTACCGATCCAAATCATTGCAAAACCTATGCCTACGCAATTGCAATATAAGCGATCATCTGGTTGGATAGGAATGGACCAATCGTATTGAGTGTACTGATGTCATTTTCATGCATTTTTTTTATCTCCTGTTCAAATGAAATCTCCAGATTTAAAGATTTCGGGGGTTGGCATGTCTGTCATATTGTCAGTAGTGCACTTTACCAGCTGCATATTAAGGTGGCATTACAGCTTACAATAATGAGTGAGATAATGATAGAGAATTGAGATTAAGAATGCCAGTCAACAAGAAGTCACTTTAGAAACTGAAATATAAACAAGAACATAGTAAGTAATCAAGAATTGGTGTCAGATACCATTGAAACTGATGAAAGTCACATAGTTTGTACAAAAATAATGAAGCTTTCAAATACATTTCAACCATTAAAAATATTATTTATTACATTTAGTATTTTTAAAAATTTAAAGAATTTGTTTGATTAATTTAATTTTGTATATTTTACCAATAAAATAGGTTCTACATACTGTCACATGCTGCAAATGAACAGAAAAGAAAAAATAATACCCTATCAGATGAGCAAAAGAAACTTCTATCAGAGGATGCTCTTGCAGCTTACTCTAGTGTGGTTCAGATAGGCTGTATGAGGCTACCCAAACAGTCTTCATTATCAATGGCTGTTGTAACAGGTATGAGACTTGTGCATTGACCATAACTAGCCCCCAGATAGCACAGTTGGTTGTGTGCCAGTCTGTTGTGCTGTAGGTCATGAATTGATTCACAGCTGGACCAACACTCATGGTCTCAAAATAACTAAGAGAAAGTGCTACCTTTATAATAATACCTGAAAATGGTTAGACTTTCACATCTTCTTGGATAAGGACATTAAACCATAGGTCCATTAGGCTTGACTTATTATGGAATTACTCGACTTATTTTGGGATTATTTTTTATTTTTATTGATTACTTTTAAAGTTACACTTAGCGTGATTCCATTCCTTGAGATTTACTTTAATTAAGTCAGAGGTAATTTAAATTCTATTATTTTGTTTGCAGGGTTGCCATCAGTGATTCAGAATGCTATTGAAAAATGGAATAGCACACTTCTCACACATTTCCCATCCACCTCCTCTTGGCATAACAATGCTGGTGATGAAGGTAGTTCTGTCTCCATAGAAACCTTTCTTGATTCTTTAGTTTCTGCTCAGATGTCAGCCATGGCTGCCAGTAACCCCTTTGAAATGGCCCCAGGATTGAAGCATACCTTACAGTCACTTGTGCAACTTGCAGCTGACATTGTCATGTTAGTATTATTAATTTGTATTTTTTCATTAATTTGTTCAACATTTTTCTGGCTTGTTAGGGAATACAGTTGGAAAATCACAATTATATTAGTCTCTGGTTTGTCTAAATGCAAAGCATGTGATAAAGTGTAAGGGTGCAATTCTGCACTATTGACCTGAAATTGCATCAAATTGCACTATTTATTATTTTCCACACTTTTTGTCATTTTCTGCACTATTTGTCATTTTTCACACTATTCTTGATTAGATAAGATGCCAGAGAATAAATCACTAAAATCTGAATACATTATTCAGAACTAAAACTAACTTTCCAAGTTTGTCATTTCTTGGCAAATTTTATCATTTATGATGAATTCAAGATTCTAAAACATTTAGTTTATGTACAGGAAATGTCAACAAGGTGTTTTTTTGCAATTTTTGCAAGATCCTGAACACTATTTTTTATTCTAAGAAGGCTTAGGATTGGCAGAATTTTGGGAATTCTTGTCCAGTCATAGCTAGTTGGGAATAGACCCATTTCACTGCATAAATTATCTCAGACAGGTTTCTTCTAAAAGCATTTATAAATCAGAAAACAGTTAA
>JANTNT010006239.1:0-13663 GCA_024752375.1 Entacmaea quadricolor | reverse complement strand
TCTAAAACTAGTACTTACTTGAAAAGTGAATTTTGAAAATTATGAAAATGAAGTGGCGGCCATATTTCGATTCGGTGATAGTGGTGGTGCGGTTGGTTGCTGAATGACATCCATTAAAGTAAAAAGTAAATTTTTTTTATATAATGGAAAAGTTTAAGAAATTATACCCTTACGCTGATTTTAAATCTTTTGAAGCCTATCCTGGTGGTATAAATTTTAAATACGAGGGTATGGCGTATGACGTTTTTATTGATGAAATAGGTGGAAAAATTCATCATTATCGTGGAGATGTGGGAAAAGCGATGAAAAAAGCTTTACATTTTCATGAAAGTAAATATGTTACTCAGGAAAAACCACCTTATTCGCCCCTTGAACTTAAAACCAGAGCGTGGTTAAAAACACATCCTGCATGATAATGATTTTTTAGATACTGATGAAGCAAAAGAACTTTTCAGATGGCCCAATAATCTTTTAATCTTAAATACGAAATATGATGTTCCTTCTGTTTCTTGGTCAGAAAAATGTAAATCTTACGTCTTTAAAAATGGTTTAAAGTTTCTGTTACTAATATTTTTACTGATGCTGAACTTGTATTTTATACTTCTAAAGTTGCTAAAAGATGGTTGAAAAGTCCAGATATTCATTTTTGGACACAACAGTTGAATTTTGCAATTTGGTGTGCTAATGCTGGATGTGGTGTTGGTTTAGATATGCTTCCTATGGTTGGTGATATTTTTAGATTTCATGTTATTTTTTCTGTTCGTCGATTATTATTTGAAATGGGTTGTCCTTTGCCTTATGATAGTGCATTTAACGCAAAAAATAATCCATGTAATAAATATGTTTATGAAAAATTACTAAAAGAATTTAATGTTACTAATTCAGATTTTAGATTAAAGGCTGGAAATAATCATGGGTTAGGCGATGCTTATCTTTATTTTAGAAATAACGGACCACACAAAGCTCAAGACTTATATTCTGATACTTCATTAGATATACATAATACTTCTCTTTATCATAATTCGAAAGGTTTTATTTTAACGTCTGAAGTTCAAGTAAAGGGAAAAGATGTTTCGCCTTATTGGCCTGGAGGTTATTTTAAATTTAAAGATGAAGGTAGTAACTCTAAAGATTTGAATCTTATTCATCATTTTACGGATGCAAGAACTAAAACTCAATATAATTGGTTTATGTTACAAAAAGGTGAAGGTTTAACGAATGCTGGTCTTTCTAGAATAAATAGAAGCATTGAAGCTTTTGTTTATTGTATTCTTGGAGCTCAAATGGACACAAGATCTCCTATTATAGGAGAATTTGGTGCTTCACAGGAAACTCAGCAACAATTTCTTACTCTTTTTGAATCTGCTGTTATTGAAGGTGATATTTCTAAAAGTATTCAAAGATATCAAATGGCTGTGCAAAATGCTAAAGTAAGATTAGATTTTGCTATTGCACCCGGAACTTGGTTACTTCCTAGTAATTTGATTATTAATACCACTTCTGTAGTGGGTTACAATAATAAATTACAAAGGCCTACCAAGGAAATGAAATTTGGTGTAAATGATGTGAATGCAAGAATAGATGATCATCATTTCGTAGAGCCGAGTAAAAAGAAATTACAGACACCTGTGTCAATATACCTAAAAAAACATTACTCGCTACCACCCAAGGAAAACACATTGATGTACCAAAAGAAGATTATCACACCTTACAAAAAATAGGTCTGTCTGTTGCCGCCGCTGCTTTTGGATATTATGTTATAAGATGATTGAAAATCCGTACTCATCTGGCATTGATTGTGTTTATACCCTACACTGACGAGAAAAAAAAATACACTGCTGCATCTTGGGTTGATGTTACTGGAATGTCAGTGTATTTAAATTACTCGGGAAAAAACTTATTCTTTGTTACATCTGCATGGGCGCCGTTAGCGATGCAAATGTTGGATCTCGTTTTATGGATGACAACGGTGTGCTACAGCCAATACGGCAAAAGACAAACAACAGGGAACCGGCTCATTTCTCTGTAGAACTACCAAGGACTTCATCAGAAAACCAATCTGTGGTGACGTTTCATTTGGTGGTGGATTGTCATGGCAAAGTGAAGTTGCAAATTCGTGTGGATGACATTGGATTCGTGTGCGTTAACAGCATAGAAAATCAAAGAGATAAGCCCTATAATTATATGACTATCAGCACTTTGAGTGTGTTAAGTATATGATTGAGAATCCTTATACGACTGAAAAGGTGCCTAAGGCGTCCTTTTATACTGGTCAAAACTACTACTATCAAACAAAGGGTAAATGGGTAGATGTTGAAGAATTGTCCCTTGATGTTGAAGGAAAGTATTTGATTATTTGTACGATTGACATAGCAGGTTTTAATCATGTGAATGCGGCGTTTAGATTAGTTAATAGGAACAATGAGCCTTTATTACCTTTTAGAACGAGTGGTAACACTAGAATACCAGCACATTTTACTTACGAACCCCACATAATGAGTACGGAAAATAGAATTCCCCTATCCTTTCTTCATGATGGCTGATTGTAAATTTGTTAAGCTTCAAGTTGCAACTCAGTTTTGATATTAGTCATGACGGTTATCATGGATTTATCTCGGTTAATTATAGAGGTACTGCTAAACCAGGAAATTTTGTCTGGAATCACAAGTGTATAAGCACAATAAGTGCCATTCCCCTAGGGGGCTCGATTTGTCACTCGGGTGAGAATAAGGTTTTTAGCTACCCCAAATCAAGAACTAGTGGACCGAAGAAGAGTAAAACTACCTCTGTAAATCCATCGGCTATTCCATAGTATATAGATGTTTGGAATAGAAAATCCATATGTAGCAAGGTTTTTGATGAGGAAGCAAAAATCAGTTATGGTTACTAAGAATAGAATTCATGTTGGAGATGGTTTTATGAAAGATTTGGATGATTTTTCATTGGATGTGTCAGAACTAAGCGGCGATGGTGTTGTTTTTGTAAATATAATTTGTAATTGTAATCACCCCGTGGTGTTTATTTTAGAAAGCAACAATTATGTTGCATTGAATAACGGCGGCATTCAGGTTGTAAGTTTTTCTGTGCCAGTTACTTTAGATAGAAAAAGAACTTTGAAGGCGAGATGGACTGCGCAAACAAACACTATTTTTACTGTGAATCCAACTACACTTTTTTTACCTGCGCAATCCTCTATGATATTATTTACGTCGTCGTAGCTCTTTTAAAAAGACCATGCCTAATGCCACGACGAGAATCCAAATGTTATTGCCCACGAACTTTAAAAGCTCGCCACCTGTTTTTAACACCAGCGATAGGACGCTACCCAACAGTCCTGGAACTGCTGCGGCCATCTTGACTCCATTTCCTGTGGCTTTTAACATGTCAATAATAGCAGCTATAGCCGCAGCGAGTCCAACAGCAATGGCTGTGGGAAGACCATACTTTAATAATGCGCGTTTGATTTTTTCTTTGGTTGTTAATCCTAGTTTTGTTTCTAAAGAATTGACTTGTTTTTCTAATTCATGTTTTTGATTAACAAGATCTTCAATTTCGTCTTTAAGTTTCTCTGCTTCTTCTTCAGTAAGATTTTTTTCATCGAGTAATTTTTGTTTCTCATTGATAGTTTTTTCTAAATCTTCAATAGTTTGCATGAGTCGTTTTATTTGGTCGGTTTTAGTTTTTACTTCGTTTAAAATTTGTTCTCTTTCGTGTAAAACACCTTGTAATGTTATTTTTAGCTTATCAATTTCTTCTAATAATTCAGATTTATTTTTATCAGCTTCTTGTATTTTTTGGTTGTATTCTTCTAAAACTCTACTCATTTCTAAACTTGATTATTTTCTTTTTCTAATGATTTTATAGCTAAGTTTTTTTCTATGAGTATTTCAGCTTTTTCTCGCTCGATTTTGTTAATATATTCCTCTTTTTCTTTCATTTCTTCATTTTGTCTGGCTACATTTTCGCTTAAATTTTGTAGCCTATCTAACACAGCTCTGCTGGCCATTTGAAAGCCTTTTAGGTTAAGTACTTCTTCAGTGCCAATATTAAAAAGCTGTTTGAGTTGTGACCATTTTTCCCTATTCATTGTTCTTTGATCTAGAACTGAAATATTATTTCTTCCATCTTTGACACTAAGGCGAATTTCATTTTTATAAAGTGCAGGATACAATTCTTTTAGAATTTCTAAGGGGTTGGTAAAATCCAGCGTATTTAAATAAACAGGGACAACAACGCCAGGATTTCTTTCTATGAATTCCTTTCTTAGTTGTTTTATGGCATTGGTGGTATTTTTCCCATGCTCCTCCCCCATGCGCGCATACCATTCTGGTTGTGTTTCTCCTTCTTGCATGAGGAGATTTTCATATTCGTCATAAATACTTTCATTTAATTGCGAGTCAATGGTATCCATTTCCATGTATTCTGGAAGATCTCCTTTTCTGGGATTAGCAGTTTTCCATAAACTTTCGAAGGAATCCCAGGCATATTTAGCCCCACGTCCAAACGTTCTTCGAAAGCGCCCCTGCTGTTGCTCAACGGTTTCTTCAGGTTGTTGCTCAAGAAGGGTAATGTTCGTCAACATATTCATTTATGTTTTCTTATCCTTCCTCCGTCAAAGGGTCTAGATCAACATCAAATGGATCTATTTCTGCCATCTTATAAATTAAAAAAGTTTTTTTTTACTATAAAAATGATTCCAGCAAAATTAGACCCTACCAGACTTCCAAAAGAACTAAAATCTTTGAAAGCGGAAAAGACCCTTCACAGGGTTACTTTTAATCCCTCCAGTGCAAAACCAGGAGAAAACTCTTTACGTGGATCTTCCCTCCTTGTCGGAAGATGTGGTCTTAGTGCCCAACACCTTGGCGTTGAGGTTTGACCTCACCATCCAGCCCTCCACAGCAGATGAGCGTGTGATTGTACAAAATGTAGGAAGAAACATCATCAGCAGGATGAAAACAACCATGGCAGGCGAAGTGTTGATTGATTTAGACAGGTATGACCTCTACAAAACCTACGAGGATCTTTACAAAGAAGACAGAGGCGCGTTGATCGCCTATGGTATTGCCCCCGAGCTGGTGAGAAAATTCAGAACTCCAATGAAAACTGCCCCGAGTGATACAAAAAATCACATATGAAAAAAGAAGATTATCAGGTCCTTTTTATTTTGGATGACATTGCTTGCGGTCAGGATGTCAAAAATCGTACCTCAGAACTCGTACGTTTAGCCTTTAGTGGTCGTCATGATAATGTTTCGGTTTGGTTACTTTCACAACAGTTAACTTCTGTGGCTAAGCCTTTCAGAGAAAATATTGGCGCTCTGGTAGTTTTTTACACACCAAGTAAAGTGGATTTAGAAACCATCCTTTCGGATTACGGCGCCGAGATTTCCAAAGAAGAACTCAAGGAGCATATGAAATATTTAAAAAATAACTCCCACAGTAAATTGGTATTTTCTTTGCGCTATCCCTATGACATAAAATTAATCTGAATTTTTTTTTTAAATATATGGAAATCGAAGAACTCTTAAACGAAGAAGTCCCAACTCAACTCGGTGAAGATAATTTGAGAGAGCAGCTCAATGTGGTGGTCTCCAGCGGCCGAAGTAAAGAAATGGACGGTAAAGAACTATCACATCAAGAGGTTAAAAAATTATCTGAAGGCGAAGTGAAGAAATATCACAAACGTTATGAAGCAGCATTGGCAACTAAGAGCACAGATGCCGTAGCTCAAAGTGCTATGGGTCTTGCCACAAAAGTTTTAGGCTATGCGTTACCTATCGACGACGTTAATGCACTACAGAGGGACTAATAACAAGAAGATTGCCTCATCTCTCAAGAACTTAAAGTGACTGGTAAGTTAATGGCAGTGGCTTCTGCAGCACTTCACGTGGCAAAACATATTGACCTAAAGTCCTATCAAAGTTCTTGGAGCGACTTTAAGAAAGAGCGCTTAGGTCTGACTCAAGAAGAAGAAAAGTTGTTAGATAAGTTAGACACAGTCATGTAAAAAGTTTTTTTAAGTTATAGTATGACTTCAGAACAACCTAATCAAGAACTTAATAATCTTGAAGTACTTCAAAGGAACCTGTGAAGATTACCAAAGTTAAAAGCCCAGGTCGTGTTGAAGCAGGAAAAAGATTAGCTGAAATGAATGAATAAATAAATAAACAAACAAACAAACAAATAAATAAATAAAGCCAAAATATTAGAAAAAGAAGAAGAACCTCCTTTGTTTCAAAATGTTAATGTTGGATATCTTATTGGAATTGGCGGTTTAAGTATTGGTGCATTAAGTTTGTATTGGTAATGGAAAGACCGAAAAGAAAAAAATGTTGAGCCTAAAAAAACTGAACCCATAAGCAAAATTCCCGTCCCTAAGCATAAGTTTCCCGACATGGAGTGAAATGGAACCATGCAATATGATTATTCAGCGTTGTTGCTGATTTAAATTTTTTTGGGCATCCTGTGCAAGGAATGCGAACATCTTTAAAATATTCTGTGATCTCACGGCAGATAACATCATAATCACAACTGACTAGGATTTTATACCCATTCAGGGCATATTGATCCAAGTGGTGCCGCTGCTTATCAGACAAAACGCCAGTTTCTTTGGGTTTTTTTAATTCAATGCAAAAGCCTCTGTAGTGTTTGTGGTAGTTGTTGATAATGATATCTGGCTGGTCGCTAATGTAGCCTTTGTGCCAGGCATCCAAACGTTTCTTCTTGGTATCCTGCAGTTCTCCAAGGCCAGGCGCCAAGAGGGCATCAGGATAAAACTTTCTGATGTAATTGACCACTTTCCAATGAAGATCTTTTTCATTTTCAATATGGAAGGTCAAATGGCGGCTTATACGCTGATAAGAATAATAACCATGTTTCCTGATAGAGGGCAACACTTCTTCGCAAACCCAATCTTTAAATTCTTCAGCGGATTTTAGTTCTGAACTAAAAATCAAAGAATAAAGACCAGATTCGTTAATTATAATTTGTTGTGGGTGAGTGTCGAGCTGCACGACGCTTCTTAAATCTGCTGCCGTGAATCTATTTTTTTCTCGAACATGACGAATTATCGCATCTCTTGTATTTTTATAGCCCAATGCGAGCGCAACCTCTCTTCCTTTGAAATATACATTTTGCTTTTTGTCAATAAACGCATCCAAAGACAAATTTAATTCAGCATTGCTGTAAGTTTTCATAGACATATTATATATATGAGTACAAAGATTGTAAAAACGGTTCAAGATGCGGCAGTGATCACTGGCTTCGTAGCTGGCATTGGTTGGGTGAGCAGGAAGGTTCTTAAGGAGGAAATGACAGGAAATCCAGCGAGTAATATTATGAATTATGTGAAGATGACTGCTGTGGTGGCGGGCAGTATTGCTTTGAAAGATTATCTAAAAAAGAAAAAGTAATCCCCCAGTGATTTTAAATATAGATGGCCTCTGTGGCGATTATGGTAGGTGGCGCAATTCTTAACGCAACTGCTTTCATTGGTGGCAGTTACCTTGCAAAGGCCTTAGGTAGTAAAAGTGACGCAGCGGAGGAACAGAAGAGACATGATTTGGCCCTGGAAAAATATCAAAGAGATGTTGAGGCATGGAGGAGGAAGAGACAGCAATATCAGGATTGGCTGTCAAATAATTATAGGAATAAAATGATCGCCGATGAAAACTTCAAAAACACAGACTATGCTTTGAAACTTTATGCCCAGGCGCACCCAGATATTTCCTTGAAGAAACCAAACTTTAAAAACTATTACCAGCCGTCGAAGGCGCAGAGGAATCATGAACTCCTGTATGTTGGAGTTGGTGGGCTGATTATCGGAGGAGCCGTTGCTTATTATATATGATTGTCTTTTTGGAAAGTGACAGAAATAATTTCACAACGACGATGAGAACACCCATCTGTGGAGCAAAGAAAGTGCGGCTGGTCAGCTGCTCTGTTTATAATTCTAAACATGGATACACTCTAACCACAGGCTTACCCCATGAAATGACTATTAAACATAACACAGAAAATTATGCAGTGCAAATAGGCCAACATGACGCCTTAGGAAATTTATTGGGCATTACTGGTGAAACCATAAAAATTACCCCAATCCCAGTTCATTGGAAAGTGCCCGCAAGTTATGAAGTTCATTGTAACTTGGTTCATAGCTATAATAAAGAACCTAATGATTCTGACGCAACTAGGTCTCATCTGATGGCCAAATTTCCACCCCAAGGTAATCCCTTTGATCTGTTGGAGTATAAACCCAGAGATGATTTATTCTTTGAACTTTCTGACAGCATCATAACCACATGAAATATCAGAATTAAAGTCGATGGCGAGGATGTGAATTTTAACAACAGAAATATTAATGAGAATGATGAGAAATATTAATGAGAATGATGTCACCAGATGACCAAGAAGAAAGGAACTCATCGTATTGATGTACTTTAGGAAGTGCTTGACGCATTATTTCTACTTGTTTCCATTGAGGTTTAAAACGCATCGAGGATTTAATTTTCTTAAGGTCAGAGGATTTGCTACGATAATCTGTTGTGGTTTTCTCATAATAACATTGCTTCTTTAACCATTCGTGAGGCATGGAGGTTTAGACATATGCGTTGGATCCCATTCTTTGCCCGTGTAATGAAAGAAGGAATGATATGTACGTGTGTTTTTACCATATTTATGAAGATCTTTCGCCAGACGATGAGTGTGTGTTAAGATAAGAATGTCCTCATCTTTAAAGGCTTTCAAGACGCACGTGGTTTTACTACCATCACCAATCCCAGAAAGGTAGGATCTATAATGGTGCGTAATTGGATCTGCACCTAATACAGTGGGAATTTTAAAAACATGCTTTAGGTCATTTTCTACGTAGGGAGGCAGTGGATTGTAATCAACCTTGTCTTTATAGGGCATAATTTTTTCGCCTTTATCTCTCCATACGCCTGGTGTAACTGTATCAGCGGTAACGTAGGGATTTTTACCAGATATGAGATGCTCTGCGAGTTCCTTGCGAACGTAGATAGAATCTGTGGCAACACGGGGGATGTCTTCAGCGGAAAAGCAAAGAAGCATTGACATTATGATAATGTGAGAGTTGCACAACATAGAGGAACGAAGATGATAATATTGTGGTCTATGCCCAACCCAAAAGGAAACAATGTTATGTTCTTCATCACCAAACCACAATTTATGATTCTCGTACATTGTATTTTCATTGACACAGTTGTTTACTATGAACTTGGTTTCTTCTGAGTCCGTTACTAAGCGGCGCACAAGGTATTTTTCGTCGCATTTACCGCCTTGTGTGAGCTTACCAATTATTATTCTTTTCATTCTCTTTGTATCTGGCGTTTCTTCTGGAAGTTTTATGCTATAGGAACTGTTAGAAATGATTACTTCAGAGATGAATAAATCTGTAAAAGTATTTTTTTGTCCATCATGAAATTGCAAAAGAGGAATAGGTGTCCAATGTTTTTCAAAGAAATGACGACCATACCAAGCAGAGAAAATAGGATGCAGATGTTCTGCAAATTTCCACCTAGAAACATAAGCAAATCCATACGATCTGTCTTTTGTTTTCTGAAGGAAATCTTCAAAGGTGCAATTAGCAGCGAGTCTCTTAAAGAAATGAGATGGATGACCGTAGATTTTAAAATAAGGAGCACATTCGCCTTTGCCTTCGAAAGCAGCTGGATAACAATCTTTGACATCAAGGCAAACTAATTCTTCTTCTTCGCTGTAGGGTTTATTCCAAAGACCCCCGCAACCGTGTTCAACACAAGAAGGTTGAATGTCCTCTGAAACATCCCTAGGAGTAGGTATCCAATTATTTTGTTCTTTGGCGTAAGAAAAGGCAACCTGAGAAAGAGATATTTCACCAGACATAGACACTTTAAGAAAATCACAGTAATTTTGCATTTTTGATTGGATATGTTGAGGTCTGTATAAAGTGCCATCGTGCGTGATAAACTGTTTTTAAACAGTCATCATCCATTAACCAGATAGCTTTTGTTTTAGAGAGCTCTTTTAGAATAGGAAAAGGATCATCATCATACTTTTTACTTTCGTTACTTTAGGTTGTTGAATATTATCTATCCATGCATGACCGTTGTGTTGATAAATTACTAAAGGAATACTTTTACCAGAAACGTATTTTCCACTGTCGTAAAGATTATTACCTGTGATGTCTTTAACAATGATAGCTTTCTTTAATTTACACTCAATAAAGGAAATATCTCTCAATGTACAACCTCTGTCAAATATGGAATTACCCCAGTCCTCTATAAACTCTTTTCTTTTTGGGGTAAGTTTTCCTCTGGGTGCATTTTCAAAAAATCTTAGTAGAAGCTCAGCTACACAGTTGCCAGTGGGGGTTGTTTTCATGGGCTGAAGTTTCTCAAGATCACCAGGTGTTAATTCAAATAACTCCCAAATCACAGCAGATGTGGGGTAAGAATTATTATAAAATCTTGCATCCACTGCAACTAGAGTGTTGGGATTAGTTTCACCAGTTATTTTCAAAATTTTCTTGTTTGTCATCACTGGTTCCATCTTTTTCACGAAAGTATCATCACCGCTAATAAATGTAAGTTCACTTCTATATGTTTTACCCTGAGGAAGATGTTTGAGAATTTTCTCCGCACGAGATTTAGTAAGCTCATTATTAATAACGCCATTCCCATAGATCTGTGGTTTTATCTTAAGTATAGAATTATTAACCCAAAATGTTGTAAAAATGTAATCAGCAAAAGATTTTCTTTCATAGGAAAGATATTTATCAAACCAAGAGGTTACAAATGGATATTCATGTGGAACTTTATCATCTAAATCAACAATCTCCAGTTTTCTTCTGGCTTCTGCAATTTTTTGTTTCATCGCATCGCTCATTTTAACATTTAATTTAGCTTTTTTTTTCCAAAGGTTTCATATGTAGCAATACTACGTTTCATATTATCACTCACTTTAGTTTTTTTCCCAGTATCTTCTTCTGGCTTCGTAACGTGCAATATTACGTTTCATCGCATCGCTCAATTTAATTTGTCTCGCAATGCGAACTTCACTTTTTGCTAAATCAAAATCGTAGGGCATATATAATAAAAATATAATCATGTTGGACAAAGCGATTAAATTTTTGTAGACAATTATCACACTTCATTTATGAATATATTTGGGGGGGGAACCTTGTGGAGCAGCAGGGAGCGTTTCTGCACCCATGGCAAGGCAAAAAATGAGAGGCATCTTAAAAACTGAGAAAGTCTTGGCAAGGCAAATTTGAGGGGGGGGGGGTAAAAAAAAAAAACACCGAAAACGTCCTTAAAACAGGGTGGTCGGCAAATGCTCCCTGCTGCTGCTCGATAGGAAAACACGTCGTCCGAGGAAGGGATGCGCACCTCCTGCACCCCTCCTCTAAATCCGCCCCCGCAATACACTAAACTGATACGATGGCTTAAGCCGCGGCTACACGAGCGATGTTTGCTTGCAGGGGCGACGCGATTTTTTAAAATTAGTCGCGTCGCGGTAGAAACCGCACGTGTAGCCATCCTTGCACAGACGACGCGACAGCTAAAAAATCACCAGAAAAAGACGCAAAAAACTAAATGAGTTGAATTTTTCAACAAAGTCTTAATCGCCAACACTTGTCCGCAGCTTTTGTCGTTCGTGTAACCATCACCGTGATGGCAGGCAAAAATCGCTCGTGTACCCGCAGCTTTACGAGAGATCCAACAGTACAAAAAACAAGTTAAGGACGGGCACGCTCTCCATGACAAATATCCTCAACAACTTTACTTGCTCGTATATATGAACAGCGAGTTTACTTTGACAAGCTTTATTCCTTGTCATTAAAACAAAATAAGTTTCAAATTTTTCTCTCGTCAAATACACTTGCTCAAAAAGTGGCGTGCTTGTTTTTTAAAAAAGGCAACGGAAAACCTGTCAAACTAGTCGCAAAACAAGTTTTTCTATAACATTTTAAAAAATTTTACAAGGTTTTCGTATTTGTGTCAAAACGGGGGACAATCACGCATAGCATGTCTCCAACGAGGTGAACGCCCAAACACTCGAAGAACAGGAGAGAAACAACAAAACCCTGGACCTCAGCGGTGAGAGGCGACGGAGCTCTAGCAGCTTGCCACCCATGATGTTGAACAAAATGCCTTGTTCAAAAGCTAGCATATCAGTTTTGGAACAAGTGCACTTGACATGGAAAACCTTGAAGTCCATTTATTTACATACGAACAAGACGAGCAAATAGAACTTGTCATAGAAAACTTGCTCATCTGCGGGGGGCTGTAACCTGATTAATAGGTGAGCGTTTAGATTCACAAAAGAGTTGACTATAAATAGGGAAAAGAAGCTATTTTGTTTCTAACAGTTTTTTTTTTCTTTAAAAAAATTTTCTTGCTTTTTTCTTGTTGTCACGAGGGCGCACATGTATTGGATAAACATTAAACTAACCACTGCAGTCGCTGGGGAGTCCTTCAGTTCTTGTGGAGTCAAGACGGCCAAATACCCAACATTGACCAGTAAATAACAACAAGTAACCATGACAACGCTACCCAGAACAGACCACGGCATGTTTCTGGAATAAGACACGCAAGACGATTAATTTCCATTCTAGTATACAGTGAAGGTAGAAGAGCTATTCAGTTTGGACGTCAGATAATGTCGCCTAGGTTCATAATATAATCGCAACTGTATCTACGCGTTGTGATTGGAAGAATCGCACAAAAACAACGGGAAGCCATTTCAATGTTACGGTATGTCGTACAGTGTACGTGCTGTAGGTCAGTAACACATGTTTCTCACTCATATGAAAACCGCTCTAATGTGAAGCCATTTCAATGTTACGGTATGTCGTACCGTTTACGTGCTGTAGGTCAGTAACACGTTTCCCACTCATACGAAAACCGCTCTAATGTGAAGTCATTTTAATGTTACGGTATGTCGTACCGTGTACGTGCTGTAAGTCAGTACAGTACGTTTACCACTCATACGAAAACCGTTGTGTATTTGTTAACAATCTTTATGACGATGACAATAAAGGGAGATCATCTGGGGGTATTCTTATACCTCCCCTACATCAACTAGTCTTTTGTCCTTCTATCTTCGTTTCTTACCTCGTGGGATTCTTGATTTCTTCAGTGACGTCATTAAGATTATCCCTGTTAATCAAAATATATCAAGGTAAGAATGTAAACATATACCAAGAAAATAACATGGAATGCGCAGTTGGTACGCGGCCATTCACCGCTGAGGATCAAGGTTCAAGTCCGAGCCCAGGACTCATGTGAGTAGAGTTGTTTGTTGGTTCTCTTCCTTGCTTAGAGGGTTTTTCCGGGTTCTCTGGTATTCCTACCTCAACCAAAAAAAAAAAAAAAAAAAAAATCCAGACCAATCTGTTATTTTTAATCTTTGAATCCGCTCTCCAGAGTGGAAATTTTTGAATCCGATAACATTTCGGATACGTGTGGACGGTCGAATCCGGATATTTTCTCATACGATGACGTCACCAAAGAGAAACATCGAATTTCTGCGGCTGCTAAATGCCGCGGCGCATGCTCCGTAACCAATCTTTACAGAGTTGTTCTGGGTACTAGAGTGAATCCGGAGTGAATCCGAATACGTGTGGACGGGCGAATTCGATTTGAATACGCTGTGATCAC
>JANTNT010006128.1:0-13671 GCA_024752375.1 Entacmaea quadricolor | reverse complement strand
TGAAAACAAAGATTTCCCCACCCCCCAGGGAGAATCATGAAGATTGTTTCTAGTATTTTACAATCTCCCTGGTTAGCTCCCTCGGGGAAGCCGCTGATATGTGCATAAAGCGCCCGTAGTGTTTTCCTAGACTATTTTGAGTGATGTTTCAGTGACTTACCATAACCACTTTAGAAAATCACAAAAATTTGTCTTTGCCATTTTATCTTTTCCGGGGTCAAAATATATTTGAATTATTTGTCTCCCCGTTGGTTGACAAAAGGAAATAGACAGAGAATTATCCCAAATCTATTATTACTGATTAGTTTCTATAGTCTGGCTTCGCTGATACAGTAAGAAAATAAGTCTCTGCGTGATTCACTGAACAAGATAGCATTCCTAACTGTACGGAACGCTCTGTTAGCTCTACAGCTTGTTTGGTTTTTCGCGAAAGAGGAAGTTACTTTGTTTCCCGCCATTTTCCGCAAAGGCCAACTTAAAAACAGGACACGCTGGTTAAGACCTTTTGTGACTTTATTAAAAGAAGAGAGAAATATTAGTTATAGTTTATGCAGTAGCAACCTTCTGAGAAGTGTGAATGGTAGACAGTAGTACAATCAGCAGGGACGGATCCAGATTTTTTAATGGGAGGCCGACTTTTAATGGCAATGAACGCGCGCGCCAATACCACAGGAAACCCATGAAAGGTGAGAACATGATGAAAAAGTCACCTCAACAACCATGGATTCGAGCGTGATTAATAGCATGAATAGTAGTCAGTCTAATAATATAGTTGTAAACTAGAGTGGTTTTCATTAACCCATGAAACAAAAACTAATAGTTAGAATGTAATAGTCAAAAAGACAAAAGAAAACAAAGGAATAAGAGTCTACTAATGTGTATTAGCATAATATCTATTTCACAGGTTAATGAAAACCACTCTATTAGTAGTATGCACTAGTTGTAGAGTATGATCAGTGTAGTTGTATAGTAGTGGTAAAGTGATTGCAATAAATCTGTGCATCAATTACTAAACTAAGACACATTTATTGTTCATCGTTAAATCTTTTGTTTCTTTGCATCTAATATACATTGCTTATTAGATTTTATTGCAATCACTCCAGCAGTAGTGTAGTTGTGTTGTAGGGATTGGTAGTTTAGGTTTCATTATAACAGCAGCTGCAGTAATGGTAGTCGGATATTGATGATATCGATATTTAGCATTGAAAATTTTCTAGTTGTGGAAAATGTTAATCCAAATTGTATCCTAGCTTAGGTGTGTCCAAAAACGTATTGCTATTCTGTGTTCTAGTTCTGCTTGAATGGACAGCCCAAAACGTGGTATTTCTTGTGCAAATATATTTTTGAATATGATATTGGAACTCGTTCAGTAGACCACACGAACCGTTCATAGTATGGAATGGCTATTAACGATCAGATTTAGTTCTGAAATGTATTTTTCTAGTAGCTTGTACGATGTATTCAACATAACAGAATGTTAGAAGTCAAAGATCCATTTTGCCTACTCTACGGTCAGTGGTTCTCTGTCTTCAAGTTTTAACATTAATATACAGTTCTATGGTTTGTTTCGACTTGAAGGCTCTAAATAGCAATTTTTAATGAATATAACATAACGTACATGACGTAGGATGATGCCTCATTTACATATTGTGTTGAAAAGAACAAAGCATCTCTTACAAGTACACTATGTGGTCAATAGTAATATATATTCTTATATGGTATCATTAGTGCTACCTTATAGTAACCCACACAAAAGAACCACCTTATACTAAAAGTACCTTTTTTAGTACTTTGCCTAAAATAGACCACTTTATCAAGTGTTTTCCTCGAATCGGTTGAGTGAATGAGCAGTGAGTGTTTCGAGAGTTGTATGTAAATGTGCTAAACGATCACTATTATCGGCTCTAAAGGCGGGCATAAGATCAAAATAACACTCTAGTGAAAGATAATTTATTCCCTGATAGCGTTTTAGAGTTTTTCGATAATCGTTGCGTGATTTGGTAGTATTAACTACCACAGAAGACCAACCAGACATTAAACAAAGGAAAACGGAAAGGATTACTAAAGTTTTTTTAATCTTAAGCGAGAACGCCTCACTTGTTAGCCGACCCCTCCTACTAACACGGTGCATAACTCGAATGATTTCCGTACGGGGGCGTTCAGCATACGTGGACTGCAACTCATAACACAATGACGTCATTATGTATCATGCTATACTCGTTTTTAAAACCACGAAGCCGCGTCACTTTCTAGTTGTACTCCACAGACACGAAAGCTCTTGTCAGATCTTGGCATTTTCTTAAAGTTTTATAGCTAGAGAAAGGAAAGATTTTTAAAAAGATATTTTGGTTTTGGCTCAATAAGTGAAAGAAAAGGGCAGTTCTTTGATGGCTTTTATCTCTACTCTTCAAATGTATGTATATACACAACCAATACATGCTCAAAGCTTTCATAACTATTTATGTTTATATTTCATAACACCTAGACATTTATTCTTGTATATATCATTAGACCATCTTAAAATCAACTAATTAGGTAAGGCACAAATGAAACTGAGATTTTGCGATTCTTAACTGGAGCATGTATTAGAATTACTGAGACTTGATACAATTTAAATACTGGTGCTAAAGTTATTACATAATCTCTCTCTTTTTTTTCCAGACTGGATCCAACAGTAGCTTACCCGGTCGCTCTTCGGCCAAGCGCTTTTGAACACGGCAGATTCATCGACAAAATGCAATCAGTCCACACAAGGGTTAAAAAAGAGAAATATATCGATTCACCCTACCATGAAGAGCTATTTCCCGTAGGTAAGTACAAAGGTCTTAATCAAATAATTGTCCAAAACCGACACATGATTTTCTCAAGACCACGATATAGAATACAAAATAAAACACGTCTTGTATTTGGCTTTCTGTAAATGAATGTAAATATGGAGATTTTTGGTTGGTTTTCTTTAGAGTTCATTCACTTTCGTATTATTTCAGTTTCTCGAATTCATACAAATTTTTATACTCGTAAGATGAACAGGAAATGACTTGACTCTGTTAAATGATGTAATGACATGTCCTACCACTATTTGTAAGTGTAACGAATCGGTAACTGATTTTTATACAACACAACTCAGTCTTCCGTTTTTATTCATTCCGTTTAATGCTAGGTTCATTTATCGCCGAGGTTTGATAAAAATTACATCTGATCCTGAAACGAACAGCCGCTAAAATAATACTGCATTAAAATAAACCTTGAAAGTTGTTTTTGTAATAGAAAACTTTTAATCTGCTAATAGTACGGGGTTTCAGCTACAACTGAGACAGTATTGAGACTTTCAAGAAGTTTCTGTCCTTATTGACGTTAGAAATCGTGTTCTGATACAAGTTTTTGACTCCAAATTCAAACTAAAGAACAAATCTGATACGAATAGATAAGCTGAGTACATTCAGACTAGACGGTCGTTACGTCATAAGCAGTACCCTTAGGGAGTGTACATTCTTTAAACATTTGTTCAAAGTATAAACTGTAGTAAACTGGCTATTATGATTTGAACATGGTTAATACTAGTCTATTATTGAACGCAACGGTTCTACAAACATTGAATACAATCACACTATGGATGGCAAATGGCCTTGATTTGCATAGTTGAGGTTTTAAGCCATTTCCATAGCCCACACAACAAGGGCCAAAAGTCCTCCAATTGTGTGCAGAGCAATGTGTACATCAATCAATTGACATTTTTCTCTTGTCTGACTGATACCAATGTCTATAAATGAAGGATCACGCTAAATCATGTAATAAACCGCAGTCAATTTATAAGCCGATACCAAATAATAAAGCTTAACAAATACTAGTCACTGCATTTATATATCAAAGCACGACTCATCCAAATCTATCCTCAATTTACTGAAGAAACTTTGTACCCTAGTGTATTTTAGGAATGATTGTCAATAGGGAAATGAACCTTGAAACCCCGACAGACATGTGATGAATCACGCGAGAAATAAGGGTATAAATTATACACTACCCAATAGATAAGCACTTTCCAGTATGAATTTATGGGCTTTTGTTTTAGAGTTGTGTCTCCATTGCAGCTATTATGTGTGTCGGTCTTATCTGATCTCTTTGGGAGAGAGAGGGAGAGGGAGACACGTACCTTACAACAAACAGGATATTTGTGATCATTACTGTTACAAAACGTTTTCGTAAAATGTATCGGTTTTTTTAACCATAGTTAGCTTTCCGCACGGAGGCGGTTGTCATATCTTATTCTCTCGACATTTCCTTTGTTTAGTAAACATTCAGGATTCTAAAACCTTTTAACTTTCTATTTTTCCACTAAGGTGCGGGATTGCAGAAACATTATGCAAATAAATGAAAATGACATTAAAGTGTTTGTCGTTCTTCATTGAAATGAATTGAAATAATCTGCATGTTTCTGCAATCCCGCACCTCACTCAGTTTTCGTATGAGTGAGAAACGTACGGCAACCGTGACTCTTAACTGCCTTCTATTTTCAAGCATAATTATGATTGAATGGTGTCTATTTTCTCGCTTCCCGATTGGTTCAGAGCGGAAGACATTTACTATACGTTTCCCACTCATACAGAACTGCAAAGAAATCTTGTTTTGTGAAAATGGCATTATTTAAAGACTATTTTTCACAATTGTTTTAAGGCGCGTAGTCTTGACAACATCTTTAGCAATGATGATGGCATATCACATTATCAGATCAGAAAAGTACTCCGATCAAGTGTTTCTTTCTTCTCCCAACAGCAGACCCCCGCCTTTGGAGCAGAGAAGATGTAGCAAGATGGCTAAGATGGATGTCAGAAATGTACAGCCTTGATAATGTTAAACCAGATAGATTTGAGATGAACGGTAAAGGACTGTGCCTCATGACCATGGATATGTTCATATATAGAGTGCCAGACGGTGGTAGAGTCTTGTATACTGACTTCCAAAGGCGACTGCGCTTAGCCGTTGGAACATCCAGCTAGAAACAAATGCTGGAATTGTATTTAAAAACTGTACAGTAAGAAGAAATGCTTAAGGTATTCGAGATCTGTCAGGCTATGAAACCAGATAATTTCGGAAAGTTTTTTTTTGGTACAAAAGGGAAATATATTGCAGAGTGTAAAGTTCATGTTTTAGCGATAATGGTTTGGTCTGTCATGAGTTTGCATAGTATCGGTGTAGCAACAAGAAGTGCTAAAGCTATAGCAAGGCAAAAGCAAGGATAAGTAAATGAAAGGGAAATGAAAAGAAAGATACACAAAAAAGTCTGGTTCATGAACCAAATTCAGTACGCCGGCAAAGAACTGTTACCGATTTAGTAGGTAGAGTTGAACCTATTGGCTCATCACATATACCATTACAAGATGATCATTCAATCATACGGCCGTACACTTGGGCAGGACATACCAGTCTCAGGTCAATAAATAATACACATCCTGCAACGGCTATGTTCAGGTTCGTCCACAGCGAAGAAACAAGTAATGACCCGAATAGCGTCCCGGGCTACCAACATTAGATCCTTTTACTAAATGGACCAACGGCTACATCTGCGAAACACCCTGACAAAAGGACAACCTTTAGTGACGTGTAAAATGCAAGCGTATGTGCCTCTTACTAAATATGGTCGTAAAGTAGAAAAGTAACTTCAAATTCAAGCAAAGATCCCCACTAATATTCTGAAAGTTTATTAATATATTATACCAGAGAACAAACAGTTTATTTTAACATTGATGTAAACAAAGTCTTGGCGCCCATTTTGAAATGTTACCAAGATTTTGCTTAAATAAGTGAAAGTCAATTTTAACCAAGTTAGTTAAGAATAGTGATCCAATGAAAGTCCAAGAAAAGGTGTAGTCTTATTCAAATGTGTCAGCTATAGACAGGGATAAAATTCGTTCATTTATATCTCAGAATCCATACGACAGACATGGTTGATAATTGCCTGGTAATGTGTTTTGTTAATTATCTTCATATGTAAATATCGCAGTCGCAAAAAGTCTTAATAAATATTTTATTTTGAAAGAGGAAACTAGGCTGGATTCTTCTCTTTAGTTAAGTATTGTTTAATGAAAGGGCAGGAGTGTTATAATGGGGTTTAAAACATTCCTGCGTGTGTAATACGGAGTTGGGAAACGTAGGGTACCGCAACTCTTAAATGGCTTACGTACCAAGCATTGCGATCAGTTTGTTTTTGTTTTCTCACTTTCTAATTGGTTCAAAGTGGAAGCCATTTTGGAGTCAAGGTAATGTACATTTCCTACTAATACTGAAACTGCTCTATCGGATTAGGCTACAAACAGTTATGCTTAAGGATAATTTCTTATTATGTCTTTATTACAAAATGAAGAATGCTCATGGTCAGTTCATTTTTGTATTCACTATTGGCTAGTGGGTATCGGTAAATCAAAAGCCATATCAAAACAATAGGCTTCAGTTGCCTCTTATGTACAAAAGTACCTTATCAGTTGATTGTTTACAGTTCTATATTAACCGGTATTTAATGGTGCATTTGTAGCTGGCGTAGTCTAGTAGCATTCAGAGTCCATTGGTCTAACCATTGTCTTGTATTCATATCGTTAACTTTAACCCAAGGGACAACATACTGGGCTGGCTGTTCCCACCTGCGTTAATAAAATCAGAACATGTTAGTCAGTTCAGGAAGGGCGGATCTAAGGGAAGGTTCAAGGGTGTCCCAATCCCACTTAAGTCTTGGTTGGCTAGCTAACTGTGTTCTATCAAAGCAAGGGTTCCGTAGTTCGATCCTCAGAGACTTCACATACTTGTTTCGACTTCGCTCTAATCTGTGTAGCTTTATAGCTTTAAATACCCTTAAAACGGAGCACTGGCGGAGAAAGGGTAAAGTACGCTTCCTGGGATAACAGCCTCATAGCTCAAGGCACTATCTACTTGACTTTGTACCATTTTTAACTCCTAAAAGTCTTTATAAAACCAAATCCAAGAGCGTCGAAGTGACTGATAGCGTCACAAAATATAAATTTTAAAGAACTTAGATTTTGATAAGATTTGTGCTAGACAAAATAAAAGATAAGGAAAAATAATGTTTTTACAACGATCGAGTGAAAAATAGTAACAAAAACAAATGTGGGTCACACAAGAACAGTATAAGGACGTGTAAAAATACATGTTAGATACAACATTGCAGATATTAAAAATAATAACTGAATTACGTCGTCTTTACAACTAATTTACTAAATATAATAAATATGAATTCTGAATTCTATAGTTTTTTAAAAGTTAAATATATATATATTCATATACATATATAATTTACAAATATTATTTTAATCGATGATTAATAGTGTTTAATTGAAAACTATTTTATTTTAAATTACTCTTGTAGTTTCTCCAGTGAAAGGATGTACGAAGTTTCTGCCTAAATTTGCTCTTGCCTCTTGCTTAAGCTGTATGCCATGAAGTCAAAACTGGTTTAACCCGGCGGTGGACAGTAAAAGAAAATCAACAGTCTAGAATCGTTTAATTTTAATTTTAATTTTAATTTATGGAAGACGCAATCAAGCTTGGATTGAGTCGTTCTGGATATTTAAATTAGGTTTAAATTCCTTAATAAAAAACATTTGATAGAAGAGACAATCAAACTTAGTTTCACAAGTATAGAAAAAAGACTGTTAAAATATTATTTAATTTTTAATTAAATTAATTTGTAATTTTTTTAAGAGACTGGTGATAAATTAAAGGGGTGGGGGTGGGTAGGTCACACAATTTTGAAATCCTTAAAAGGGGTGGGCCGTCTATAAAACTGTAAATCGGAGAGTGTCATTTGCAATGGGGAGGGTCATCTCTTTTTTGACCTCGTTTTATATTGGGCCAGCAGCCGAAAAAGAGCTCCTTCAAATCCAGTTTAACCCCCCATCCCCCAACTTTGCTTTACGACCAGTCCCTAATTTAATTTTAATTTATTTTTTTATTATATTTTTGTTTATTTTTTGTTTGTTTTGCTTTTTATTTGTATTTGTATTTATTAATTTATTTTCTATTTCTATTTATTTATTTTCTATTCATTTGTTTATTTATTTATTTATTTATTTATTTATTTATTTTATTTAACTCTGAATGGAAGTAGCAGTCCGCACACTAGAAAAAGTCTTTCGCATCTTTTAAAATCTCTATGATCCTAATAAATTTGTATCACGGGGGGGGATCATAGTGAACAAGCCATGGAGTACCCCAGCCTTTCTCGACTTCCTGACTCGCTTTTGGTACACCCCCTCAATGATTTACAGCAGCCTGTGGGGAAAAGCGATTTACTTCCCACAGGGGAGGAGTGATAAATCGCTGCTTGACACGAATTAATTTACAGCTACGCGGAAAAGTAATCGATAGTTAACAGACCGCTTCAGCTTGAAATTCCCATGAGTATTGAATGCTCAGATAACATTTTTATCTATCATTATGAAATAAATTGTCTATTCTCTGTTGTCCATCTGTTAGTTATAACAAATTAAATTGACACCCCTTCCATCAACGTCTATGCCTATTTGACTCGGCGGCCGGTGTATCGACCACTCCCTCTTAAACTGTTATCTATATTATATAAGAGGGTAGCATGACAATCGTAAAAGCTGTCAAAATAGTTCAGAGTGATCGGGAGGGGAGGAGGTGTGGACGTCAAGGTATGAATGGAACTAACAGACACATGACAGATATATAATGGATGTGAAAGGGCCTGTACGGAAAGGTAGACGGCGGAACTATCTTCAAGACCTTGATATATATCCATAAAGTGACGAAAGATAGCATAACTGTGACGAATGATAAACGTGAATAGAAATCTTGCATTAAGCATTTTTTAATACTGAATACATCTAATGGTTAACACTAACGCGACTGAGGCAATTTAGATCATCTCTTTCTTTTACCGCCAAAACTAGTTTCCATTTCAAAGGAACTGGAAATAATGTACTGTTCATCAGTGGCTGGTAACCGCTTTACGATTGTACATACATTGGAAAATACTGCTAAAACATGTCATTACATCATTTCAGGTAGCGTTCACACGATGGTTATTACTGCAGGCTCTAGCAATAACCGTGTGGACGGTACCTGCATTGATGACCCTGGGACGTTTTTGCTCCATTTACTAATGTATGTACACTTTGTCACTGTTGCTTCGAGATTTTGCCGCTATCAATGTCCGCAACATGTTTCTTCGTTTCTTTATATTAATGCCATATGTTCCTAGGACATGTTCCTGCTAAATTACCCCTAATGTGCGAGTATCTATAAACTTAATAAAAACCCTGCGCATCAAAGGCGTTGCCAACTTGTCACTTATAATTATAAAGATCGGAATTTGCATTGTTCCTAGGGCTAGTCTCGTTTTTGGCATTCTTTCCTTACGCGCTTCAGGCTCGCTATAACTCATCTGAATCAAGAGATCACTGTTACAGATTATGTTGTACACCTTCGTACACCTTCGTACACCTTTTAATTTTCCAAGACCTTCAAACAGCACTACGCTTCAAGGCATATCTTAACTTCCATGATGAAACATCTAAAATAGGGGCATGTCTGTTTGAATAAAGCTTGTAGAATTATGATCTTCAACCAATCAAGCAATTAAACCAGTGTCAAATTCATGAGTTTCTTGTGTTAAAACTACTGCTTTAAAATAAGCATCACTTCTCAGCCGTGCCCGCTGCGGGCTAAAGCCTACTGAGGCGGGGTAGGGAAGGGCAGCGACTACACACAGTATTATACATACCAGACATTAGCGCAGTCCTTGACCGCAATGCATTGCGATAGGGCCTTGGTAGCCTTGCCTAACCCATCCTGGACACGTGGTAACACGTGATTCAGTTCACTGTTATCTTGTTGACTTACTTCATGTCGTAAAGCTAAAACGACAACACAATAGCTAGTATATATCATTTGCATTACTGATCTGTACTTTGATGAACACAACCTGAGTAAGGAATTTAGTTTTCAGATTTTCTCAAAAAAGTAAAGAAATTGGGTAACCCACAACCGTCTGAACAAACATTGTGACTGGACAAAGAAACAAAATAATAATGGTACAAGAAAACAGAATTAGCCATGTATAACAAAGACACTGCTCGTTTTGTCTTGCTCTATTATTCTTTTGTTTCTTCATCCAATCACATTGTTTGTTCAGACGGGTGGGCGACCCAAGAAATTGGCTTTTGAAATCTAGAAATGCCTCAAAAGGTCAGTCACGCTTTGTCAGTTGTCAAGGAAACACTGGATAGCTTATAATCCATTATAACATCTCTATAGGCAAAGATATCACGTGACAATCTATTGCAAAAGGTCTAGCTATTGTGAGCAGTACAAATACCAAGCTTGGGATTCCTGCACATAGGAAGGGATTATGGGGAGAAGGCGAGTATAAATGATAGAGGAGAGTTTGGCTCTTGCTGGGATGATACTTACTGTTTAGGTGGCTGATGACCTTTTCTGCTGAATTGTTATCATCCTGTTCAATGATATCTTGCTGTCTTCTGTTAACAAGCATTGCTGTGTCATCCACTAGGTATGAACAAAAAAATACCCGTAGTGTGCTTTATGCAAGATAATGTGGAGGTTGCGATTCAAGTCTCGGGAATACCAACACTTAGGTCTTAAAGTGACTGGCTACAAATGAACGATGTTCGAAATTTTTATAAGGGACCGTTCATTATTTATGGGAGGGGAGATGGGTGATAAAATGGGGGTCTTGAAATTTTTCTAAGCCTGAAAAAGGAAATCATGAAATAAGTTTTGAGCTATCGATGGAGGGGGGGGTTGAAATAAAATAATAATAATAATAATAATAATAATAATAATAATAATAATAATAATAATAAAAATAATAATAAAATAAATAAGCAAAATAATATGTAGTACATTTTAAGAATTTCAACGTTTTATTAAACGTAGTTTGTTATCCCAATCAATTTAACTCTAGTTTTTCAAAACAGTCCACTTTTCTATGAACTTGTATAGAGAAAACAATCAAAAAGTGATATTTCAGAGTTTACACAATTTTCCTTTCATCAGAATTTTTTGTCTTGCATTTCATTGCCAAGAGTCATCATCAACAAATGTTTATAGAATAATCTTCATCCACATGAATATTGTCATCATCACTATTATTGTTATCATCACTCCTTTCTTCATCAGCATTGTATTCACCACTTGTAGCAGACTTTGTGTTGTAATTAGAGATCCCATTTAACTTTTTCTTTTTTCCTTGTCACTCTTCTCCAGCTGGTGCACCAATATTCTGAGTTCATCAGCCACATCATCATGAACAATTCCATTTGCCAGCAATTCTTTCATTGGCTGAAGATGGAAACTGCGTAGAGTTTGACCTTGTCACCAATGGCTTATTGCCATTAATATCTTTGGGGGAAATTTCTGGTGCGATTTCTAAAGTTTTTCTCTTTTTCTTTGTTTTTTTTTTTTTGTTTTTCCTTTTGCTCCTTTCTTCTTTTTGTCTTGCCTTATCAGACTGGCTTGTAACTAAACCTTTTGCAAAGTAAAGAATATACTTCATTTGCATTGGACGACATAGCTTTTAACTGATTTGTGCATTTGTCAATTAGACCAATCTTCTCTTCGATTTAATGGAGCTTTTTGTTTCCCCTGGAAAAATGTCTAAAGATGAAGAGTAACAACTTTTCTTGCTATCTTGAAGGTTGCTTATCAGCTTTTTTACCTTCTTGGATCTTTTGTTCTAGGCTAGAAATAGTGTTTTCGCAGCATTTTACATCGCCACTGGAAACATCATGTGGAACACTCTTGAATCTGGCAATGTTTTGACCAGGCCCATTTGTAATTGAACTGAGATTCTCAAGAAATCGCTGGGTTTCAATCAGCTGACTGAATCTCATTATATGCCTCAGATGCTGGTCAAACGATGACCACCATGTGCACTCAACCAAGCATTTTTCTTTTGAAAACTTGTCATTCAGCTGACTGATAAAAATTCCACGAGACCGGAAATGACGTCAAGTGCAACCCAGCAATAAAGTAAATAAGGAAATTCGTTTGCCTGTCTCATACATCCAACGCCTTACAACAATGAGATAATCCCTAAATCTATTTAGGTTCGTAAACTCGCCAGCAGTTTCTTCAAATAATACAGGTGTTATAGCATTGTAGAATTTCAATCTATCTTTGTTCTTTTCTTTTCTTTTCTTTTTTTTAATTCTATTTTAAAATGAACAAGTGAGCATCACATCAAATGGAACTCACTTTCCGTTTGTAAACTTTTTATTCTTCTATGCGTTTCGTCTGTATTCAGAGTTTACAGGTTAATTGCTAAACGTAACAACCGTTTATATGGAGTACGCTAAGTGATAATGACTTACATATAAAAAATGTTGTTACAGCAAAGTGCGTTAAATAGATAAGTAAAAAAAAGGCGGGTTCTATAGATCTGAAGAACAATGACAAGATCGACAAGTTTGCCAAAACGTATGCTGTTGACAGTGGATTAGTGAAAAAGTATATCGAACATCTTCAGGATGTGGAGCATAGAAAAACTATCCGCACGAATCAAAGAAAATTAGACAAACAAGAAAGAAATGAGAAAAGTTACGATAGCTACAAATTAGAGGAATTGTCAGTAAATGGACAGTTAAAGAAACTTAAAGTACACGAACTGGACAAGTACCTAAACTATCACAATCTTAATAAATCTGGTAAAAAGATGTACAAGGTAAAATGTATCCCCCTGTCACATCTGCAGATCACAGCCACAGAAAGTACAATCATTTATTACACAACACAAATCCGTTGAAGACACAGATAGTGAGATAAGTGATTCTCAGGATGAATTCAGTGCAGTAGAATTCGGAAGTTCAGAGGATGAAGACCTTGAATCATCAGAGAATAACAATTTTCAGAGTATAATAACAACACGCAGTATAAGGTGGCGGGCACTTGGGAGAATGTATTTTTTAGGAGATAAGATGGCAAGTAAATTGAATACACCCTGTCAGGATGCGGGTGGGAGGGGGGGAAGGGGGACCCGAAATATTTCTACTTGTAGAAGGCCCCTAAAAAAGGTGCCTTTGCTAATTAAACACCCCCTCCCCCCTCCCCCACACACACACAAATAATGAACGGTCCCTAAGGAACCATTGGTATTTTCAACTTCAAGAGAGCAAAACCCTCAAATTTTGCACGGGACTCTATACTTTAATCAAGCTTCATTGAAAGAACTTATAAAAACCTGCGTTATATCAGACTTTTTAAAAAAGTTTGAATCAGAAACACATGAAAAAAATTGATTTTTGTAGAAATTGTTGTTCGAATGACGAGGCTTTTTGAAAGCACAGAAAGGACGAAATTGAACAAAATAAGGTATTTCTTTATCGTTTTGTTAAAGGTGTAAATATTATATTGTAGAATGATTCTCTAGCCGGCATTTGAGCAAAAATTGTCTGCAAATAACTACTAACTAGTACTTATGAGTTTATTTTTTTTCTGTTTACGTTCGGTGGCGCAATTTTTTTCTTCGAAAAATCGCGCGTAGGCATCCATGAAATGTTGATTATCTCGTGATATCGCTTTTTCATCTCATAAGATCAAGATTGAGTTATTTTAGTAACAAAGATCCCTTACCCGTGGGATTACGTTCATGTATAGTATACAAGTTTGTTTGTGCAGGAT
>JANTNT010006017.1:0-13672 GCA_024752375.1 Entacmaea quadricolor | reverse complement strand
CTATATTGTGGAAGTAAATTTCCAGGGTACAAATAAAAATTCCAGGGATGTCAAATATAAAAATTCCAGGAGGCATTATTTTGATTTCCAGGGTTGAAATGGAAAATCCAGGAGTTGAAATGGAAAATCCAGGGGTTATGATAGCTAGATTATTATCTCCTCAACAGGGGGTTACGGTTTTTTTTGGAATAGCCCAATGTTAATACCCTTCAAGCCAGTCTAAGACAGTTTAGTATAAACCTACTAACGGTCTATCACCAATCTTGCATTTTGGCTACTCTACTAGAGGTCTAATTTGTGATAGCCTACTAGTAATGAAAAGTCCAAGTTTTCGAGGAAAATAAATGATTTTAACTCATTTATTTTCTATTGTTTATATTTATTTATTTGACCAATTAGTAGGTTTATACTTAAACAATTAGACCACTCGGCCTCATGGACTACCATTCAAATAGCCCATTCAGCCTACGGCCTAGCGGGCTATTGACTCGTAGTCCACTTGTCCTCGAGGTCTAATTGTTAATTATGTGGCCACTGGGTTTTAAATAAAAAAGTTTCTGATGCAGATAGTGGGCACAAAACACGTTTATGTTTCCTGAAAATCGAAACTAGATATTGAAAAACAATGACAATGATAATAGATTAATTTATTTTATTTTTTTGCTGACATAAGATTATTATGCACCTATCAAAACAAACCCCAAGGGAGGGAGCAAGACCACTGCTAGACTGTAGTTAATAATGCATTAAGTTAGTTAGTATTTTGAGGGGTGTTTATTTTTGATAACTTGATCTGTGTTTGTTTCTCTACTCTTGGCACTTTGACTGAAATCTCAATCAAATCCCTTCATGTAACTTACAGTGTACATCTCCCCACTTGGGCTTTTATGATATGTGCATTAACCTTATGCTGTGTACTGATTTATAGCACTCACCTCAACCTATCAGAACCACAATACTGTATAATGAATTTTTTATAATTGCACAGTTTAATTTACATTTTTCCTTTTCTTCAGGTAAAGAACAGTTAGGAAATAATTTCAATTCCCATTCACTGTGAGTTTGTGAGTAATCCATATTTGCTTGGATATAACAAGAGCATTATATGAACAAAGCACATTGACAATGAAACAAAATAAGCCATTTCTCTTGCTATATCTGTTTACAGAGCATCTGATAGAGAGTGAAAAAAAGTGCAGAATAGTGCAGAAATTTTTAGAAATAGTTCACAAATTCTAAGAGGCATATTTAGAGAGTCTAATTTATAAAAAAACATCTTCAAGAAACTAGTTGTCCAGAGTCTTGCAACAATTGCAAATAATGCCTTGTTGATTTTTTTCCTGTACATAAACTAACATGTTTTAGAACCTCAAATTTGCAGTAAAAGCAATGAATTCTACCTAAAAATGATAAATTTGGAAGTTAATTTTAGTTCATTTAGCTATAAAAATCTGTGATAAAATATTAAAAAGCATAACGATGTTTCAATGTTACCAGAACATCATTTTCAAGTTAGAAAAAAAAATGCATAATTTTAGTTCAGAAGAAATATTTCAATATTTCATAAATGTGGTGATTTATTCTGGGAATATTTTTGCAAATAGTGCAGAAAATGACCAATAGTGCAGAAAATGACCAACAGTGCAGAAAACGATAAATAGTGTGATTGGTGCAATTTTAGTTAAATAGTGCAGAATCGCAACCTCACACTCTATCAGTTGCTCTGTTTATATGTACATTGTGAGAAAACTTGAACAGAAGAGTCTTTTGAGTCACCAAATTATTTACAGTATACCAATTTATATACAATATTTAACTTGGAAATTCTGACACAACAAGTTGCCCATTTCATACACACACAATACAGAGTTGTTAATACTTTGATATTTTACATTATATATTTTTAAGGTTATTGGGTGTGTGCCAGAAAAGGTTAGGGAAAGAAAGGAGTAAATAATGAATAATAGCTTTGGTTATTATTTTTCTTCCTATTACATGTATTTTTTTAAATTCGAGATTAGATATAAATGATTGGTTATGTAGATCATAATATATTACATGGATATACATTGTAGAGGTAAGTATAACAATATTAGTGTAAACAATATTTATTAAACATGGATTATTAAGTAGCTACAAGTCACAGGTTAGAACAGTATCAGCTCAGATAGTCTTGTAATCTTTTCATAAAATCTATAGTAATAAATAATAAACTTATTATTGATCCTGCACGATCCTGAAAAATACCTGAAAATTTTACTAGAAACATGTGAAACTACAAATCACTAAGACTTCTGATGGCTAATAGTACTCCAACACAGGTAGCCCTGCCTCTCCAAGGAACCTTATTTCCAATTTCTTTGAATGATTTTTTTCTTTCATTTTCTTATGTAGGAACTAGTTTAGTTTACAAACAAAAGAGTTTTCACCAAAACTTGTAAACAAGATCCTTTAATTTTCAAAATCTATCATAATTCTGATATGTACCTTGGTGTAATAATAATTTACAATACAATCCCAAAAGTAGGTTCTTTGCTTGTTGCTCAACATCCCCTTTACATGTACACTCTCTCTTCACTTTAAATGAACTAGTCATCTGTCAACTTTCTTCATTCCTTACAAAAGCAATTTAAGCAGGCTAAGGGTATTAAACTTTTATATAAAAGGTTTTTTGGATTAGATTAGCAGAAAGTCAAGCTGTCGATCAAAGCACATAAGGTAAGGATTCATTTAATTAAAAAAATATATAACATATAACATTGCTATTTCAACAATAGAACACTGCTAAAGTAAGCTAAATTTTATATTAAAAAACATGCCATAACTGATAACCACTATTTACAATTTGCTAAATATTATCTTTTTTAATTTTGCAACCTCATCTTCTGTTTGATGAAAAAGAATGAAATAGAAAATCTAAAGATCAAGCATGTGAATTTTGAGAAGTTCCTTCTCACAGAATTTTTTATATTTTGTTTGCACTTTAGAGCTCTTAAAAGAAAACCACATGCAAAAATCTAGGAACTTTCACTAAACTTTGGTATTGACAATGGATGTCTTTCATCCTGTGCACACATGTTCTTAGGAAACCCAAGCCCATTTTCATTCAACATGCATTGCAAGTCTTTGTACATTTTCTAACATATGAAAAATGTAACATATTTTCAGAAGAATGTGTTGAAGGTGATTGCCTACTGTTGTAGAAATCCATGAAATTTTTTTAAATCATACTTTTTTGAATCAAAATTTAATGCTAATTTCAAATCTGGAAAGAGAAAAGGGTTTCCTGAGGTAGTTTTGATGATATTGAGGATTGATTCATGTGTACTTGAAAAATTTTAATGGAAAAGGGACGAAAACCAAATGTGGTCTTAAAAAAATTCATAATACAAAAACAAATGGAGCTTTTGAACCAAATTTCTCAGAAAACCTAAATCATACATCATATTACGAAACTAAATCGGATTTAATGAAGATTTATGTGAAAAACTAATAAAATTTTAATATGTTGTTCCTTCCATGGCAATAAGTTTTGGCTACAACGAGCTCCAAAAATGTACAAATCTGGCTTTTTCTATTAGCAAAACCCATGAACTTTTTCTCTAATTTTGAACAAAGTTTCTTTTTTACATGCCCTTTCTGAAAATGGAAAAATATTATGGGTTCCCATGCAAAATTTGGGGGTTTTGCCCTCTTGAAGTTCAAAACGACAATGGTTTTTTATAAAAATTATGAATGCTGTCATGGAAACTCAGTGGTATTTGTGCGCGTGCCCCTGTGGACTCATATCAAATGTTCAATAGTAGGCAGTCACCTTAATCTTCAATCTTGCCAAGCCATGCAGCCATTCAGCCATTCACTAGTATTATCCATAAGTTATTATTTTGATTATTTTCCATCTTAAGGATATGTGATTTATTAATTTTCTTTGGTTTTCATTTGACACTTAGTCACTGACTGTTCGATTTTGTTTCATGAGTTTTTCAATTTAAGAATTTATTTATATACATGTAATATAATCTAATGATTTTTGACACAAAATGAACCTGGTCAGTAACTCAAATGTGTTCTCTCTATGTGCCCACAGTGTTTTTTTCTTGTCCAATTTCTTCAATATATACATGTATTTAGAAAGCAATATTAAAGAGTATGTAGTTCCAGATTTTATATGTTCATACCTCCATACCCTCAGGAATTTCTAAAAATACATGTAGATGGCTCAGTATAACCAGCATATCCCTTTTAATTTCCCAGATCTATAAATCTTTATAGACACACAAACGCACTCTCTGGAAAGCCCATAGCCTTTTTTCATTTTTTGATTGCAAAATTGCATTATTTTTTAAAGGGAAGTTTAAAAGTAGAATTTTTCCATGTGTGTCAGATAATTGAGTCCAGTTCATTAGCTGGGATAACACTTTATACCTTATTGTATGTATTTAGTTGCTTTAATGTTTGATTGTTTGTAGAATAATGTACACTGGTCAAGAGACACATTGAAGCAGTTACAGCTAAGCAACTACATTTATGATATGGTTGAGTACAAATAAATGTGTGCAAAATATATAGCACTAGAATGGATAAATGGCCTTGGATGCTGTTAGAATGGATAAATGGCCTTGGACTGTTGCCTGCTCTTAATTATCATTTCTGATGAAGAGCAAATCTAGACTTAATTGAGGATATACAGCATTTGTACATTGCTATAGCTGGACATCAATCACTTGCAATGCAACTGTATGACAAAATCAGGTGGATTGATGTCCACCTCAAGCAATGTACAATTACAGACCTCAAAGTCTAGACAGGTATTCTGGTATTGTGCGGGAAAAAAATCGAAATTATGCGGAATTTTTTCCCAGATTATGCGGAAAACATTGTGAATTATGCGGAAAATTATGCGGGATGACGTCATCAAATGAAGGCTAAAATAGGCCAAGTTTTGCTTGGATTTAGATTAATTTCATGATTTCTTTTACAAATAAATGTAATATCATGCATTGTTTATTAATCAAGTACCTCCAAACAATAACAACCAATGCATTAATGCAACTCGCTGATGTTCTTTCTTACCGTCCTCCATCTTGGAAAACTGCCGAGTGATCTGGGACGAGGCACAGGAAGCCCAATGCGATAATAAATGAAAACTCCAGTAGGTTACAAACCCTGGGTTACAAAGAAATTTTTTCCCACCAATATTTAATTTCACAAAGATGATTTTTTACCTAATTCCAATTGGCTGTTATTTTCAACCATTTAACCAATGAAAACGTGTTATAACATGTTATGACAAATTAGTTGTGTCCAGGCTCCCATCTGATATTTTAGGAATGCCTTGTTGTTCTTCCAAGGTCATGAAAATAAAAATAGTACTCTGCGAACTCTACTTGCTACAAATAAGGAGACAAGTTTTCTATCAGGTATATATTTGGCTCATTTCATTATACATGATTATGCACGATTTTGTGAATTATGCGGAGAGTGACCAATTATGCGAGTCTGCATCCATGCATAATTCCAGAATGCCTGTCTAGAGAGTCATGCTTCATCAGAAACAGGATAATTGTTGGTGTTTAGTTCAAATTTGTGCAAAGTATTTCACACTTTTATAAGTCACAAACTAATAATAGTTTCTTATTTATTTAGTATTTAAATAGAGAATAATACATGGGCGCACGGAGATATGGAATTTATCTTCAAGTGTTCAATTTGATATCTCACGAGTGAGCGCAGCGAACAAGTGAGATATCAAATTTGAATACAAGAAGATAAATTCCATATCTCCAAGCGTCCATGTATTTTTTTGTTTATTATATAAACTATAGTGTTTTCAAGGATTTCCACCACTAAATACTAAAATCTGATTGGTTGATATTTTCACGTGAAAAATTATCGTAATTTTCCACACGTGCGAATTACGAAATTTCTCAGTGGTAGAAATCCTTGTAAAACACTATGGTTTATATAATAATTCTTGTTAATCCATTCATTTTAGTACAAACACCATATTTTAGTACATTGTAACAAGGATTCTACTATTAAAATGCATTTCAATCAGCTACATGTATCTAAAAAATGTCTTTAAAACAAGTACAATGACCATAGCTTTCCAAGAGCTAATAGGAATATACTTGGGTACCAAAGGATTAAGCTTTGACTATCTTATTGTCTGTGTCTTGTAGGATTGTGTATTTATAATTGTAGGATTTTGTTAAATTCATATACAATACATGTTGTAGCATGCTTTGTTCGCAGGTTTAACTGGCCCATCGGTGGTTGGTATTTTACATAGAAATTCCTCACATTCTGCTGAACCCTCATGTATTTACACCTGCCTACAATGAAATGCTTACCTCTGCTGTACTTCAGATTAAATAAATACAGGATACAGGTAAATAATTGATACATGTAAGATGTAATCAGAAGACAACTGAAGGATGTGATAGCAAATGTTGTATAGATAGTGACAATACCATGCTGGTCTGTTGACCTTGTGAAGAAAATATCTGTACCCCTATGATAAGTAGTTTCTAAACTGTCACTAGAATTTGTTGGTATCATTAGAACACTTTCTGGTTCGCTTTGTTTGCTAATGTTTGTTTTGAGATTGTAAAATGTATCCTGGTTTTACACATTAATCCTGGGTAATTATTTGTCTCAAATCTATGGTAAATTGTAAATGGTTGATACAACTACAATTAGAGATTTGACCTTAAGGAGTGCAGAAAACTTACAGTCTACTACAAATAATTATCTGATCATGTACACTAGCAACCAAGTATTCAAGTAAATATTAGGGGCAACTGATTGACTTAACTTTCAAAGTAAGAAATTTAGAACAAATCAAAATTTACCAAGATGTAAGTCAACTGATCAAAAAGTTATTTAAACATAGCTCTTCTTAAAATATCATGATTTTCAAGTATCTTGCAATCAGTTATTTGCCTTGCCTATTTGACAAAATTATGAAATTGGGCTCAGCCTCCTCCAATAACTACTTAGTCTTATCATTATTATAGCTCTATTAATCAGGACCTATTTCAATAATCTAGTGAAACATTGAACCTTGCCCTCGGTAACTTACAATAACCACAATAAAAAGGAATATAACAAAGTAAGTAAAAGCAAAATAGAATTTTATAAAATTACAATTAGGGCAAATCCTTTAATACAATTTATGCTATTATAATTATAATATAATAATTTATAGTTGGTTGTTGTTGTAATGTTGGGTAAAATGAATAAATATTGAACAAAAAATACTCAGTCAACAAGACATGTCACCATGAGGTCTTCAAGTATTTTTACTCAGAATCACATTTCAAATATTGATTAGCTTACATAATACAACATCTCCCTTCTTAAGAAAATGTTCATATACTTCTACTAACATTATTATTCAAACAACTATCATAATCAAAAAAGTTTATTGTTCAAATAGTTAATGTTAAATGTCCAAACGTTGAGGGGGACAAAAAAACCCATCCAGACCTGGTGGTCACTTGAGATTCTTCTTTAGGTATGGGAAGAGGATCACACCTACATGTATCGGCCTTTTCCTTTATCTCTCTTGCTCATACATCAGCCTGTTTGTCTGCATACACAGTCAGAAACTTCAGGTTTTGCCTCACTGTTCCCTTTTGTTTGTGAACAAGGTATGACCTAGGTGCTCCAGTTGTTTGTGTCAATGTAGCAGGTACCCTCAAATCTTGAACCCAGACTGGTGTACAACAGCAATTTCTTTCTGCTCTCTGGCTGAATGATGAATGTTAAACTGCTGCTTCTGCTGCTGCTTCCTTTGCTCTTTGTCTTCTCTAAACTTGACTACATCTGGCCATCTTGGCACAGCTCAGATTCAGCTACAGGAATATTTGACCAAATCATTCAACCAAATGAACTCGGCTGGACTGTACCCATTGTCAAGTCCTGTTGAACGATACAAAAGAAGTGCTTTTGCTGGATCTTCTTTCTTGAGTAGAGCTTTGACAGTTTGCACTACCCTCTCAGCAGCACCATTTAATTGGGCATACTTTGGATTACTAGTAAAACTCTCAAATCCCCAATCTTTAGCAGACTTCATAAACTCTTCTGAACTATACTGTGGGCCATTGTCTGATCTTACTATTTGCAGTACTCCATGCCTTGCAAACACAGACTTTAAAGCTTGGATTATATCTGCAGATGTCTGTGATGCTTTAACTATTGCTACTTCAATGTAACAACTGAAGAAGTTCACAACTAATAGATAGGTATGACCTTTCAGATAAAGCAAGTCCATACCTACTTTTTGAAATGGTCTGTCTGGAATGACAGGTGGAATGAGAAGCTCTGTGATGTTGTTTTTGTGCTCTGTACATCTTCTGCATCCATGTACCATATCTTCAATTTGCTTACTCAAACCAGGCCACCACACAGATGCTCTAGCACGGGCATGACATTTACTTATTCCTTGATGACTGTGTAGTTAATCAAGAATTTCTAGTCGCATAACTGCTGGTACTACATGTATGATTTGACACCCTTTCATCAGTATACCCTTGACTATGGTAATTTCCTGCCTTTAAGGCCAATATGCTTTCAGTGATCCTGAACATCCTTCTCTCTCAGGCCACCCATCATTACTGTATGAAGCAGTCTAAACACATCATCTTCTCTTTGAAGATCTCGTATTTCATCAAGTCTTTTATCGCTCGCTGGAATCTCACTCAGAACACTGTCCACGTATAACTTAATTTCTTCGTCTTGCAACTCATCATGTTCTGATCTGTATTTCTTGAGTGGTGCTCTAAATAAGGTGTCAGCTACTACTAGTTCTTTACCTGGCACATATGCTACAGTATACTTAGCCGTTGAATCCTTGGTGGCAGTTCATTTAGGCTCTTTGATCCTAAAAGAAATACTAGTGGTTTATGATAAGTTTCAATATGGAAAACTTTACTGATCAGATAATTGGAAAGTCTTTTGCAGGCCCACATTATGGCCAAGGTCTTTCTCAACTTGAGCATAACACTGCTTAGTCTCTGTCATGGCTCTTGATATATATGCAACTGGTTTCCAATTTCTTTTTTTGTCAGCTTGGGTCAAGACTGCACCCAGACTGTATGATGAGGCATCTGCTGAGACTCTAGTATCCTTAGATGCATCATAAATAGCTAGTGTTGGAGCTTTACTCATTACATCCTTAATTTTGTCTAATGCCTGCTGCTGGGCAATACCCCACAACCAAGCACTGTTTTTATTAAGATCTCTCAAAGGCTTTGTCATGAGATTGACCATGCCCAGAAATCTTCTCAACTGTCCAATATCAGTAGGTTCACTCATTTTAGTAACTCTACTTTGCTAGGATCCACTTGAACACCATCTTTTCCTACCATGTGACCTAGAAACTCTACTTTGTCTTGTGAGAACTTGCATTTATCTGCATGGAGTGTCATATTGGCTTGCTGAAGCTTATTCAAGATGGCTAGTAATCTCTTGTCATGCTCCTTGTGTCTCTGCAAACACTTAGATATCATTAACTTGACAAACTTGTCCAGGAATTTCTTCCAAAATTCTACTCATTACCTTTTGGAAGTGTTCTGTAGCTGAAGATATAGCAAATGGCAATCTGTTAAAACAATACCGACCCTATGGAGTTATAGATGTGGTCGACAACTTGGAGTGCTCACTGAGAAATCCACTATTGGCATCCAGTTTAGTAATGATGCTGGCTCCAGCAAGCTTTCCAAGTGTTTCTTTGGTGGTTGGCATTGGGTGTACCTCATGTTGAACTGCTTTGTTTAATTGCACAAAATCACCACAGATTCATACTGTACCATTCTTCATTGGCACAACCACAATTGGTGAGCACCATTTGCTGGGCTCCTCACCATGCTCAATGACTTTCCATACGTTCAATCTCTGCTTTTACTTTGGGTAAGAACAGTAAAGGAATACGTCTAGGAGTTGTCAAGTTATAAGGCTCAACTGTTTCTCTACCTTTACCTCATACTCTCCCTCGATGCAACCTAGTCCCTCGAAAAGCTTTGGGAACTGCTTTTGATAGGAGTCTGCAGTGTTCTTTTCTTCTACTAGATCCATTCTTGCAATCCATCCTGAGTTGTTCACAGACATTTCGGCTTAGTAGGGGCTTTTCTAGTCCTTGTACTACATAGACATCTACATGACAGCTGTTTTCACTGTGCTTTAAGACAGCATTAAACTTGCCTTTACAAGTGAGTAATGTCCTACAAGGAACATATGGCTTTTCAGTTTAATAAGAGTAGCAGGAGAGTTGAGTTGTTTAAACATTACTTCTGGAATCACCGACATCTGCTCCACTGTCGAGTTTGAAGTTATAGCCATTAACACTCACATCAGCTTTCCATTGATCTCTACTATCACCATCACTTTTGCTAATGTAATGTTATTACATAGCTGGGATGTAGTAACATTAGGATACCTAACCTCTTGTACTCTCTTAGATATTAAACATAAACTATTAAGATTAAGATATCCTTTTTATGCATGTGCAAATTATCTTTTTAGTTTTTATTTACACATATGACACAATGCCCTGATGCCTATTAAAAGTAATAGCACATTTGGCTAGATGAATATCTATAAGAAGAAATTTGTGCAACTATAATAATAAAATGGTTTTGAGTTTCTTGTTTTTGAAAACATTTCACAAGGAGCTCTTTTTTGCTGTCTTAAGAAAAGTGGGAGATTGTTGCATAGTTGATATTTAATATATAGTAACAATATGATATCTAACCTTGTTAATGCTGAACATCTTTGTTAAGAAGTAACCACTTCAGCTTATAATGTGGAACAGAAAGTATTTGGATATAAGCGTTTAGGATTATCCTCACAGTTCAATTTTGTAGCTTCACAGGTATTCTTTGTCACATATTCTTTGTTATTATACAGTAGGACTTAACTGTCTGTTATAGGATACATTTTTTGTTAATAAAGTGGAATCACAGTACAGAGTTTACAAAAAGGAGAGACTGACAGTAATAACACTGTGAAGTAGACTAGTTATTGTTGAAAAGACTCCTACTAACATTATTTTACATAAACTGTATAAACATTTAAATATTGTCAAAAAATTATATTGAATGCAATTAATGAAATTATAATGCAATTCAAAAAATGTTTTGTTTAAAATGGTTAATCTCCCAATCTTGAAGGTATTTCTCTAGATGACCATACTAATGTACTCAAACTGTTGCTGCATAGCAAAATGTGATGTAAAAACCAAATAATGAACATCGAACTGTCTAGTACAAGAAAGATGTGATGAATGAGCTAACCACCATCAAAATATGATAGACTTGATTCAACTTATTATTGAACAATATACAAGATACAGAACAAGACAGGAATGTCTAAAACATTATATAGGCTGCAATCACCAATGTATAATGGAGAATGCAAAAGATACAGATGAAGACAGGAGTGTCTAAAGTATTATATAATCATCAAAATATGATGTGCATGATGCAACTTACTACTGAACAATATACAAGAAACAGCACAAGACAGGAATGTCTAAAATAGTATGTACACTGTAACCACCAATATATGATGGAGTTAAGAATACACAAGATACAGAAAAACAAGACAGGAATGTCTAAAGTATTATATAATCATCAAAAAATGATGGACTTGATGCAACTCACTACTGAACAATATACAAGATACAGAAAGCAAGTGATTACTGAAAAATATTGAAGATAGAGAAAAAGACAGGAATTCATAAAATACAATATAATGTATAACCATGACAGACTTGATCATGATGAAGTTGTTTTTACTACATCCTTATCAAAGGTTGGTTTATCAGTGATTCTTTGATTGCTTGATCTCCATAGTAAATGAACCAAGACAAGATTGCAATAACTAAGTCAGATCTGTGCTACAATTAACAACCATGACAATCAGTGTCAATGGCAGTCTTTGTTTTTAGGGATAAACACAAGCTAGGGTAACCAACCCCTGGGGCGTGCCCTATTAACTAATTGGATTGCTGATGCCACTGTTGTCCAGAACATGATTTCAAATTGCAAAGGATATCACATGGTAATGAATACACATTGGAGTAATGGTAGATGGCAAAAAGAGACTGAAATTCAAGTAGTCAGAACAGAATAACACTTTATTTAATCAACCAAAACGTATTAAGAAGAGAAGGAAAAAAATAGATTAACAAGATGAAAAACAAGTCTTCATTATGTAAAGATTGGTATAAAGAAGAGAAAACTTTTATTATTATTTTTAAGGATACAAAACAACAAACCTTACATGTATAACTTAATTTACCAATTGATCCCTAAACTTAAGTAGATTCCCTAATGTTATGGTCACGAAAATGTTCGGACAATGTTATCGGTTTGCCATACAAATTTACTAACTTTCAGTGAAATATAAGCTTGATTTATTTATTTAGTTCTCTAAATAACAATTACAATATGTTCTTTCTGGCTTAAAAAACGAGGTTTTGGTGTTATTTAGAAAACTAAGTAAATAAATCAAGTTTATATTTCATTCAAAAGTTAGTAAATTTGTATGGCAAACATCAAACATTGTCTGAACGTTTTCATGACCGTAACATTAGGGAATCTACTTAAGTTTAGGGGTCAGTTGGTGAATTATTTTGATATTTTTAACTGTGATGAACATCTCAAGATAAACCAGATATGGGTCATAGAAGATGACTTGATATATATCTGTCTCCAGATTCTTCACCAAAATCTAAAAGATATGCTGAAAGTATTCTGGGCATTACACACAGATGTCATTTGTCAGCCAGTGATAGTAACATGTACAAAGCATATAGCAAAATGGAAAAGATACATAAAGTAAAGTACACTGTAGTATGGTCATTCTAGCCCTTTCTGTTTTCCTCTAACATTTAAGTCTAAATATTTTTGCAGTGCTTTAGAGTTTATTATGAAACAGCATCTAATATGTTGCATAGAAATAAGCAACTGATGTAGTTCTCTTAAGCACACTTTACATTTATGTTTATAACTTTTTAAACATTTTTGAAATCAAACCTCTTGAGTACATATTTGCACTATACAGTCAGTCTGCAGGACAGCATTTAAAGTGAAAAATGTATGGTTATGGGGTGCATATTATAAGGACTCTAAATCTCACACCAAACTTTAAATCGAACAGAGGAGTTTTTTAATAATAATCATTTATGCTAGTATCAATTGGTGTGTGCTTTTATATTTATATATTTTTATTATGCTGTCTCATATGAGGAGGAAGTGACAAGATTTGCAAAATATTTGTCCTCAAACTCTTGTGAAGGAAGGTGGGCAAAACAAAATCTACAAGAGAAAACTAAAGCATGATGATGCATGGAAAAGCAACCTTTAAAATAAAGCAAGTGATCTTCTAGTGCAGACAGGCTAACAGATAACCTAAAGCATGCAGCAGGATTGGTTCCGGATCATGGCGTTTGGACGCTTTCGTAATTCATCCCAAAATTTTGAAATTTTACTGCTATTTCTGCTGTACTTATACGCTTTTTTCCATCTACAAAGTTGCATATTGAATTCTTCGAGCGACATATCTGTTTTTCCAAGGAAACATGCTACGATATTCGTAAATAACAGGAAACCTTTGAGTTCGTTTCACAAGTTTCATCATGGCCGAAATTTACTTCGTCTTCCTT